>SNQJ01S0190671.1:0-18072 GCA_010110895.2 Picea sitchensis | reverse complement strand
TCGTTATCATGACAGTATGTCTGAACATCCTTTGTGACACTAGTGACCAACTTGCGACACTTGCGAAAGTTGATGCGACACTTACGACAATTGAGAGGGACAATGCGACACTTATCCAGCTGAGCAATTTTGCCGTGTAACAATAGGAACCAACATGGACTACTGAATTCATAAAATTGGATGAAATCCCTTCACCCAATATGGAACCAACGAGCCCCACACTCGTGGTGGAGGAAACCCAACAAACAATAGTAGTGGGCATGGATATTGATATGCCAAAAGGGGGACAGATCCAATAGACCAAGGACACAAGAAATCCTTCGCACCCTAAAAAACCTGAAGAAGCCCTAAGGTTTAATGGGATGGTCCCAAACCAGACAGAAGCAGTCATGCCAAAAAGTTTAAACACAACAATGTCGAAGCATCAAGAGGAGGGTATAGTATAAGATGTCACCGATTGGCCAGAGGCATATATAGAGGAGAGAAAAATGGAGTCTGGAACCTTGAGTCAGCCACCATAGCAGAAGGGAAAGCAACCAGTAGAAATATCACCATGCATATAGGTTGAAACAACCATAGTATTACCATGCATTTTGGAAGGGGTGCGTATCATGATTAACCTGTTAGGATGCATGGAAAAACTATGGTACTTGGATCACGATGTGACCGATGTGGAAAATTTCCTTAATTTTGAAAATAAAGTTTACCTGGATAGTGTGGGTATAAGACCCTTTGACGATTCAATTTTGCAACAAAAATAGTGGGCAACCGGACTGGCCAACACTGGGATTCTAAACCTATTGGATATCCCACACTTTGGAAGGGGCCGCGACGTAAATAATTGCGTCAAGCACCTGAAGGAAGTTACCTACGAAGGGTACCTATGGGTAGAAGAGTCTGTCTCGATAGACATAGAGCTCATTGCATTTATTACAGGGCTTCCATCTCCGGGGGATATTCCTGTGCAGTTCCTCGATGACAAGACAAAGGAGAAGAAATTGGCAGAGGAGATGAAGAAGATGTATGGCACAGAAAGAGGGTCGCACGTATTCATCATTAAGCGCATCAGTGATGCAGAAACAAGGTTGGCCACCAAAATCATGGCATGCAAGTTGCTAAAGAAGTGTTTCAAGGAGGAATTCCCTACCAGAGTTGTCCTGGTTGTAGAACAGTGCACGAAGGGAACTATGCTCAGTTGGGCGCCGTATTTATTAAAATTATTCCCTTAGTACTGCAAATATGCATAGGACCTGGGGACAGAGTTTCACTACTCTTAGCTACTCATCTTGATCGCCTTGGTCAGATGGAGGGAGCCTAAGTACACATAATTTTGCAAGATAACCACTCATTTCCATGCAGCGTGATGCATATCATTGGGGAGCACTTCATATTCCAAAACTAGAAGTGCAAATGCAGGCATGTTCACGAGGTATTACAACAACCTACAGAAAATCATTTCCAACACTTGGTGGATACTCCAAAAGTGGTCGCACAGTATCAGGACATCACCAACTTCAAAGAGACCAGGCATATAGTATGAATCTAAGCATGAAGGGATCCTGAGAAGGAATGGCTACAGCTATGATACTGCATCAAGGAAGAGGATGTAGAGATGGCCATCAATCATTGGAAAGATGACTGGAGAGTTCTAGTTGTGATTCAAGAGATTCCTATGGATAAGGAGGGTGATGCAGGGCAAGAAAAAACACATGTCAGATATAAACCTGTGCCCAAGAAGCCAAAGCCAAGTCAGAAGCCAACACAAAATAAGAAAGGTGGTGCACCAAAGAAAGGTACCTAGGAAGGGAAAAAGGACACCACCCAGGCACCAAAAGAACATGAGAAAGGGGATGAGACAAAAAAAGAAACCACATCAAGTGCTACCCAATAGGAACAAGGATAGACCAAGAGGTCGATCATACACACTACGGGTGTGGGAAAGAAGGCCAAGGTGCACAAGATGTCGTCGGAATATACCATCGCTGAGGAAGACGCGGATCTCATGGCCGAAATATTCCAGGACCAGGAAGTCAAGAAGTTTGAAGACACCCAGCACCAAACAAACAGAATTTAGGACGAGCTAGTCGACATGAGGCATCTCCTAGAGAAGATCAGAGAAACACATAGGGTGGGAAGAGGAACAAAGTCATTCCCCACAGCATCAGAGGTAAGAGTGAAGGTTGCACTGAGCGAACAAGATATGATATAGAAGATAGCACAGGTGAGCTCAAATTTTCATGTTACACCCAGCACGCTGTGCATGGATGATATTGTAGGCTAGACACCCTTGAAATATCTGGCACGAATACAGTTGGTAATTGAGTGGATACCAACCAAGGTACTATGCAAACTACAATTTAGTGTTGTGAAGGAGGTATAGTCGCGCACACGCACAGACACAACAGAATTGCAACACATGAAGGACAAAAGAGAGGAGTTGGAGTTGGTACTCGAGAAATTCAAGATCAAGACCAAAGAAGAGAAAGATCGCATGGATAGGATCGAGTAGGTATTGGGTGTATCCTACAACTGAATTCCAAAAAGCACACACATAACAGAGCCCACGACAATGCAGAAAATTGATCAGATTGTGTAAACAATCGATCAATACAGGCAGGAAATCGAGAACCTCCTACCACTCCCCCAGAGGTGAAGGAACAAAGGAAGTAGGAAGCAACAGGGAAGATGGAGGAAATGGAATGACAAGTCAGTGTATCTATCGACTTGTTCAATAGAGAAGAACAACTATGGAAAAATATGGAGGAGGATCAACAGGTCCAACACTGGGACTAGGAAGAGGAAAAGATAAGCGCATCTATCTAGGACCTCAAGCAGAGGCAGAAAAATTCGAATATCAATGAGCACCTCAAAAGAGTACAAGACATGAAGAAACTGCAAGCAGATCTCATAACTACTCAGACAAATAAGAAGGATCGACAAGCTCAAATGGAACCTCTCTAAGAGATAGCAGTGGAATTCATTGTGCAGGAAGAGGAGGTAAAGAAGAACATGGCGCAAACTCAGGCAGAGTGTGCAGAAATGATCAACGAAGAGATCACAGTGCAATTTCTCAACACGCTCATAGAAAATACCATGCAGGCTCAAACAAAAGCAAGGTAACTCACAAACAAGTTCCATACTCTCGCAAGAGTTGTTGAAGAAGTGCAAAAATCTTAGGTGGCTTGGGATGAGCCACATGTCAGTGTTGCGGGCCTGTTGGACATAGACCCAGTCAGGGGAAAAGGATATTTTTAGGAAGATAAGAATGAAAGGCAGAAAGGATAGCTGGAAGTAAAAGCAACACATACGAGGGAAGAATGCAAGGCATGCATGCAAGGAATACCTAATGACGCTAGGGTTAGGGTTTTTTTAATGTATTGTAATGGTTGATGAGCCAAGTATATAAATAAGTAGTACTTAGAGGATAGGGGAGAGGACGATGGATGGCAGAGAGTTGTAAGAAATATACTATTCATTAATCTAGTGATCTAGGGAAACAGTGAGCAACTTGACCACGAGGGTTAGATCACAGGCTGAGGAGCATGGTGCAATCTAGTCATCCTCAAAGGGATCGAGGAGCCTGTTGAGAGTGTAAGATCTAAGATTGTAAACACACACGGTGTGACATATTACTAAACCATAATAAAGAGATTGAGAGCCAGATCTTTGTGGATGTATCCCAAGAGGGGATGAGCCATGGTAGCACCTATGTTATGTGATTGAATGTATGCGTCTCTATTATTGTTAAGTGTTGAATGTTAGATGAATGAATGAAGTAACTAGTTAGCTTTGATATTTCACATGCATGAATAGAATGACTTCTCTAGTTAGATGATACACTGAATAAATAATGATTACAAGGTACAAATACAGATCTTCACTCATTCCCAGGTTGCAAACAGCTAGGTATTTCTGCCACCCATAAAGCTATCTCGAGTGAGACTACGCAATACACTCTGTGTGTTGCGTCACATTATGGGTAATCAGAGGGGCCGATAGTTTTAGAGGTATTTTTTTGGAAGCTTGTTAAATCTAAACCTGGGTAATTCTATGATAGTAAGGTAGGATCAGGATAGATAAATTATAAAGTAGAAAATAAAATCCAACACTTAGTAAGGTGAAAATAACACTTGATAAAGTGCATGCGACATTTACTTTTGTAACAGATTCCCTCTAAAGTGTGACAAATAGGTGTATAACAAATCATCAATGAACAATATTAAGTAACAATTACCTTGCAAACTTTGTGATTTGGTTAGCCCATAGAGATCACTGTGGATGAGTTCCAATGGTCTTGATGTTGAATATTTTTTTATTCTGATTCTCACTCTTGTTTGTTTCCCATGTTGACAATGTTTACAAATTGGGTTTGAGGGCCTGATGATTTTTTACTTGCCTCTTACTGCCTGGTTTTTACTAATCTTGACTAATTTTTCAAAGCTTAAATTTCCCATTCTCTTATGCCATAACCAACTTTCATCTGCTTTTCCCACACAAAATCCTTCTCTTCCAATTTTATTTAGAATATATGCATTGTTTGGAGTTCTGATTGTTGTTGCTACCAATCTACTAGTGTCTTCTTTTATTATTATTCATTCCCGGGACTTAAACATGATTGTGTGTCCCTGATCACACATATGGTTGATACTTATAAGGTCATGCTTTAAATATTCAACTGCTAGAATTTGTTCTTCCAAGGCCTTCTGACTTCCAAGGCTGGTTTTATCTTTCCCAATTATCTTGACAGATTTATTATCTAAAAATGAAACACTTCCTCCCTTCTCTCTCTTTATCATAGGATTTTTTTTTTATCACTAGTCATATGCCTTGAGAATCCACTATCTATGTACCAATATATTTCTTTGTTTTAAACATGCATTGCTAAATCACATTCCTCCCAAGAATTCTTCTCTTGTTTCTTCCTCTAGATTTTGATGGTATTGTTGACAACAATTTGTTGGTCAATATGGGCTTCTGTCCAACTTTTTCAATCCTGAGATTTTTGGCCAAAATTATGGAATTTATAATTGTTGGAGCATGCTATTTTGGATAATTTTTGGGAATTGTGCAGAAGAGGATCCTGCAACATTTTGGAAAAGAAGCATCGTGCACAGAAAGCATCTAGCGTGTTATCAATATTCAATGCACAAGAAACAATAATTATTTAGGAAATTTTGGGACATTTTGTCCACAATGTAATGGGATTAGCCCTATTGTAAAACTATAAATATGTATGGGACTTTTGGGTTGAGCGATAAGTCACATGAGATTCAAGTATGCAAGAGTGAAGAATTGGCTAAGTGTTCAGGTGTTTTGAGTTATGAATGAGGTTTTCAGAAGGTAGGATCACACTGCAACAGAAACATTGAGGTAGGTTTGGGTAATGTCAAATGATATATTTTATTGTAAGAACAATCCACAACTGTAAAGAAATTTTGAATGAATAAAATAAGAAGCCAGTCATTGTGGGCGTAGCCTAGTTTGGGGTGAACCACATTAAAGCATTGTGTATTGATGTGTTTATTTTGTGTGTTATGTTTTTTATGCATATGATGTTTATTGTTACTGTGCAATGATGGTAAATGTTTAGTATTCTGAATTTGTCACTGATATATGTTATCATGATCATGCACACTTAAGTTAATGGTGAATGAATGAATGTTAAGTGGAGTAATGTCGCGCATAGGGTATATTGAATGATAATTGAAGGTTAAGCAATAGAAACAGTGTACACAATATATTAATGGAAAATGAATAGTATGGTTATGATGACTGCCTCACTTCCCCTCACCACTGCAAAAAAGTTGTTCCTGCATCCCCTCTAGATGCCCCGAGTGATATTTCACTTGCTTCCAAGTGATGCCAAAAGCACTAGTGTCTAAGGGTTTTGTTGGATTATTAATGATTAAACCTAGGTCTTCCCACTTTGCACCAACAAATGGTTTAGTTGTCAGGATCATGTGTTGGCACACAGTGGGAAGAACTGGGGTTGATCACTAATAAACCAACAAAAACCTTAGACATCGGCTCTTTCGACATCACCTACAAGCAAGTGACTTATCTCTTGAGGAATATAGAGGGGATATAGGAACCAAGTTTCTACAATGGTGAGGGGAAGTGAGGCATTCACCATGACCATACTATGCATTATCCATTCATCTGTTGTGTGCACAATTTCAGTTACTTAAATTTTAATTATCATTCAATATACCCTATGCAAGAAATTACTCCACTTAACATTAATTCATTCATCGTTAACTTAAGTGCACAGTATCGTAACAACATATGTCAATGAAAAATTTAGAATACCAAACATTTACCATCATTACGTAGAAACAATAAACATCATATGCATAAGAAACATAACACACAAAAACAACACATCAAGACACAAGGTTTTAATGTGGCTCACCCCAAACTGGGCTACATCCACAACAACTGGATTCTTATTTTATTCATTCTCGATCTCCTTACAGTTTCACATTGCACTTACAATAAGATATATCAGTTGACATTACCCAAACATACCTTAGTTGTTCTGTTGCAGTGTGAGCCTACTTCATATGTTTTGTTGTAGTGCGAGCCTACCTCCCGAAAACCTCAGTCATAACTCAAAACACTCGAATACTTAGCCAATTATTCACTCTTTCATACTTGAATCTCCTGTGACTTATCACTCTACCCAAAAAACCCATACATATTTATAGTTTTACAATAGGGATAAGCCCATTAGTATTGGGGACCTGTTGGAGCAGGCTACTTTTGATAATTTTTGGGAATTGTACAAAAGTATATCGCGTGACATTTTGGAAAAGACGCAGCACACACGAAAAGAAGCTAGCGCATTATCAAGAGTCAGTGTGCAAGAAATTGGAGTTAGTTAGGAAATTTTGGGACATTTTTTCCACATTTTAATGGGCTTAGCCCTATTGTAAAACTATAAATATGTATGGTTTTTCTGGGTAGAGTGATAAGTCACAGGAGAGTCAAGTATGAAAGAGTGAATAATTGGTGAAGCGTTTGGGTGTTTTGAGTTATGAATGAGGTTTTTGGGAGGTAGGCTCGCACTGCAGCAAAACAATTGAGGCAGGTTTGGGTAATGTCAACTGATCTATCTTATTTTAAGCACAGTGCATAGTTGTAAGAATATTGCGAATGAATAAAATGAGAAGCCAATCATTATGGATGTAGCCTAGTTTGGGGTGAACCAAATTAAAACCTTGTGTCTTGATGTGTTGTTTTTGTGTGTTATGTTTATGATGCATATGATGTTTATTGTTACTGCACAATGATGGTAAATGTTTAGTATTTTGAATTTTTCACTGATATATGATGTTACGATCATGCGCACTTAAGTTAATGGTGAATTAATGAATGTTGAGTGAAGTAATGTCACTCATAGGTTATATTGAATGATAATTAAAGGTTAAGTAACAAAAAAAGTGCACTTAGTATATGAATGGATAATGCATATTATGGTCATGGTGAATGCATCGCTTACCCTCATCACTGCATAAACTTGGTTCCTACAACCCCTCTAGATGCCTTGGGTGAGACTTCAATTTATTGTAGGTGATGCCTAATGGGCCAGTGTCTAAGGGTTTTGTTGGTTTATTAATGATTAACCTCATTTCTTCCCACTGCACACCAACAAATGGTTCCATTGTCAGGACTAGGATATGTAACTAAGTGGAATGTTTTCGAAGCCAAATAAGGAAGAGATCACATAATAGTTAAGGAGGAAGGAATGAGAATTTTCTAGAGAACAAAATAGAAACCCATGACTCAATGATGAACAATGGTTTTAAAGGTATGTGTTTACATATCTTCATGAAATCTTCTTTGGTGATTTTTCGATAGTTTTGAATAAATGATTAGAAAGGCTAGTGGAGAATGTTGGAAGATTTCGAACCGAGTCTCTGATAAACTGGACTCCTCAATTGATCAAACATTTGAATATAGTAAGTAATAAATTTTCTCACACAATTGTTTTTTTGGTTGAATAGTATATTGGGGGGTTACATTACATAGTTTGCAATAGATTATACCCAATATTATGGTGTTGCAAAGAGGGAATTCTTCAAGGGTTCATGCTGAAGATTTTTGAATGCATTGTCTACTTGGATAAATATGTTGTTGTGCGACACGAATGTTATGAATATGAAATCTAATTGCTAGGAACCTTCACGCACATAGGGGGACTGGGGGATGACCATAGGATGGTATGAGAGTGGAAAGAGATAAAAATGATGAATAAGGAATGAATGGACTGAGGATTCCAAGAGATGAAAACAACGAGTCCAAAGGAGAGATTGGAGTATTGTGATGTGGGAAAATGTTTAGGTATTGTAAGCGGGAGACTATGGATGAGAGAGAATAGCATCATAGAGTGTTTGAGAAGAGATAACCCTACATAGTGATTCATATCACACCATATAGATAAAGGGAAGAGAAAGAAAAGGATCCTCAATGTAGTCCAACAGAAGAAGAAAGTCCATCTCAAATCATAATCTGTGTCGAACCCACGACTCCATGTGCATCACCAAGATATGAAGCATAAACCATAACTTTGTTAAGAGAAATTATAATTAGTGGAGGAAGTCAAAAAAATAGTCAGAATAACGAAAGTAACACAGGGAACTAGAGTCATTCAACATCATCAAAGGTAAGTACTACGTAGAATGTAATGGAAGGAATAGATAATACATTAAGGATTCCTAAATTCTGGGGAATGAGGTTGGAAGACCCGGAGAAACATATGTTTGTATGTGATATGATATGGACTGCGAAGAATGTCCAAGATGAGAAAACGAAGATTGTGTAGTTAGAAATGATGTTTAGAGGTCATGCATTTTTATGGTATATGAAGTATCAAACTACTACATCGACAGGACAATCAAGGAGATTGGAAGAAATTGGACAAGATTTGTTAAAGGAATTTTGGAAGCTGAAATATGAGTCACAATACATCACAGAGCTTAAAGCAATTAAGAAAATATAGACTAAGACAATTTTGGATTACGATCATAGGTTTAAAGATGTGATGGGTAGATTAATATTCCAGATTCCTAATGAACAACATAGGGAATCGTTTATGCAAGGTTTGTTGTTGCACATTCATTGTCTTCTAAAACAGTAAAAGGTGACATCATAGCCAAAATCATTAGAAATTGAGATTAAGTTAGAAGCAGCTCCTGTAGGAGATGGTACGTGGATGGCACATGTTTAGTCACAGTTGGTTGCACTAAGGATTCAATTGTCAAAACTGACGAAAGGAAAGAAAAAGCGTGAACAAGTTTGGTGTATTACATGTAAGACATAAGGCCATCATAAAGATGAATGCCTAGAATTTTCATAGTATGTGGCTATAGGGGCATCGAACCCATTGGTAGTAGTGGGGTATTTTGAAATATGAAATACATGGGAAAATCATCTGATTTCTTTGCCATTATTATGGAAGTACCAAAGTATGCCCATGAATTTGTTCTATAATTTTTTCAAGTTTGTAGGACATGATGAGAAGGATTGTTGTGAATTCAAGTTAATGAGAGAGTGCATAGTATATGTTGGCATTGAATTGATCAGACCAAGGTTATTCTGAGGTTACCAACAAAAGGTAGTGAAGTATTCTATATCACTGGTATTTTCATCTTCCTTGAGGGGAATAAGTCTCACCCGAAGTGCAACCAAGATGAGGAAAATAGGGAAGGCTAAGAAGAATACATAAAAAAATCATACAATCTCAGGATTGTTGTTAGTCCTGTGCAAGAAAGATTAAACTCGGAACTGTCTAAACATTCCTAACCTAGATTAAAGAAAACAAAGTTTCATTTCATTCATAAATAATTTATATCTAGTTAAGTATATCTGACATAAAGATAATACGAAGCAACATTCAAGATAATTTGAAGCTAAACATACACAATAATTTCAAAATTTTGGGTCTCTCTTTGTATTAACATCATATGGTTCTTCTTAATTACATGATTCAACTAAGTTACAGATGTAGCTCGGTCATGCCAAGTCTAACAAAAAAACTCTACACTACTGAGAGACAAGGTTATCCCAGACCCTTTCTCTTCAAACATTACAATAGGACATGACTTTGTTACAGCCTTGTTCTGGTTCCAAAACCCAGACTCTAGAACTCTAGCTAACCTTTACCCAAAATGGACAATAACATAGAACTCAAACCAATTCCAACAACCATATGAACAACCATCCGAAGATAAACCATTTACAATCGTATTCATCCCTTATATATAAGCCAATTGGGATCTTCAGGTTTGAGACTTCAAATGCTTTATCTTCTTGTTATGTTGTAACTTATTTCTTCATGCTGGTGTTGTGTTGTCCTTCCAACCGTTTTCAGTTTCTTTCTTCATTCCGATGTCCAGATCATTTGTGACTTGCACATATTATGTTTACCAAAATTGGGACTGTAGAATTAATTGCACAAATTCTAACAACAAAACGAAGGGCCCAATAGGCTCCGACCACAATCCTTGACTTGTCCTCGAGTCAAATCCTTGGTTCTTCCATGGTCTTTGGATTGGCCTGTTGCTTTCCTTTTCCTTCTGTCTCTTCTTTTCTTACATTTTCTGCCTGAGATTTTTTCCTTTTCCACTTCTTCAAATGAAGGGCCTAACTCTGGGACCAATTCCAGAGCTCTCTACCTTACTCCTTGGAAATTGACAACTTTATCCTACCACTTTCTGGAAAGGAGTGAAGCTTCAACCATGAACTACTGAGCTTAATCTATAATCCATCCCTTAGGCTTGGATGCGACCAGAGAGATTCAGTCTGGGTCGGATGTAGAATCTACTTGATGCCTCTACAGATAGGTTGTCTCAACGATAGGTCGAAACTCATGTAGCTCTTTCTTAGCTATTGGTTGTGTTTCAAATAAGGAATTGATCTCATTGTCTTCTTGCTGGATCTAGTCAATTTTTTTTTTCTACTCCAGTGGATCCATGGTGATGGAAACTTCCTCGTTGAGAGAATGGATCTTCATGCGTAAGTCCTCTAGAGTTTGGTTGCGCCTTGAAATAATACCCATCCAGTCACTAACTTCTTGAAATATATTTTTTCATTTTGCAGTTCGTTTGTGCAAGGATGTTATTGCATTATTCCCTTCAAGAATGACTCTTTCCATTTTCTCTTGAAGTTTCTTGGGTTGTTGTTTTTCTTCATGTTCACTCTCCCACAACTGTTCTTCAAGGTTCTTTGTGCGAATGACCAAATTTGACCATGCTACCTGGAGTATCTCCATCTGCTGCATAGGCTCGCTTGCTGCACTCGATTCAGGAAGTTGTGGTGCTATCCCTCTGATCATTAGCCAGGATCCTACAAGCGTTTCCTAAACTTTTTCCACTTTTTTATCTACCTAGATCCTTTTGTACTCCTCCCACGTCTAGCGTGCTTACACAAGGAGTTCTTCCTCCTTGAAAAAAATTTCTTCGTGTTCGGCCTGCTGGAGCCTTTAGTCTAGTTGATTAGTTGAGGCTCTAATCATCCCTATTAGTTGTGTTGTCGACCATTGAGCGAGGTCACCATAAGAAGTAGTGCCCTCCCTGGGTACTTAGATCTGCAGTGGGATTCCACTAGTCATTGAGTGTTCTGAAGGTGTCTCCACCTCCTCCCCTGTAGATAGACCTTAGGGTTGCTACACAAGTCTCATTCTCACCACTGATCGAAAGAATGGGAGCATATTTGTTTTATCTAGGAAAAGTTGCACTAGCTTTGTGCACTATTGTGAGTTCTGGAGTACTAGCTCCAGTTTCTCTTGCAATGATGTTGCACTATGTTGTTCCTGAGTTTATACTTAAGGATTTCAAAGTATAATGTCAAGGCATCCATAAATAAATAAGGTTTTAGTGTTGATAAGAAGACCAATACTATTAATAAAATGAAGCTATGGAAGATTCTGAAGTTGTCTTTCCCTAGCTTCCCAACATTCTTGGACACTTATGTCATGTTCAATCACTACCCATGAGAGTTCAAGCTCAACCTGAGCATTAGTGGTACCTAGGATGGTATTAAATAAGGTTAAAGCAATGTTGGTTTGATTAGTGAGGTCGGGCTCAATATTGGGCTGCCTTGCAACATGTACAGTCATGGAGGAAAGAAATAATCAAAGGATCTGTTTTTTTTTTTTAATATTTGATTTTTCTACTTTCAACTATATGAGAAAAGTTTCTAAAATTGAATTAATGGTAAAATAGATCAGAGGTTGTCTTTCGTATCTGAGTTAAATTTTAAAATGATGAATGTGATGAGAGAAAAACATAAAGATGTTAAACAAATCAGGGCGTCAATCACAGAAGAATCTCACTATGCTACAGAAGAAGAAAATAGATGAGAAACCTTTAATGAAGCATAGAATGTATCAATCTAACTAACTCTCAGGTCTTATATTTGCTAATAGCAAACACAAAGGAAAATCTGTAAGCAATCAGATAACTAAATGAAACATATAACCACAGTAGATGTTGTACTAAGTTGTGATTAGGAATTCATCAAAGACATATGAATAAAGATGTTGGAATATTAAAGAAAAGAAGAACACATAACTCAAGAGTGATGAAATATGGAGTCTTTGGTCTGTACTTGTATTAATTATTGAAAAGGAGAGATTTATCTATTGCAATCAGCAAAAAACCAACCTTATTTTAGTCTTTTGAAAATATATTTATACAAGATGTTCTCAACCCTATGTGGTTGGAATTCTCATTATTCCTAGCTAATAATGGTTACAAAATGAAAACTTGAATTGTTAGACTTGGTTCTTTTCTATTTATTTCTTATACCAGTAGAACATGTATACACATGTTATTTCATTGATTCTTTGAAGTACTTCCTTCACCTTTCTCGAGACATTTGACGCACCTACTTAGAAATTGTACCAATGGTTTTGAAGGTTCTGTCATATCTTTTTGCTTAAAAAGATACAACTTTCTCTGTAATGGAGGAAACCTATATTCTATCTTTTTATCTT
Source organism: Picea sitchensis (assembly GCA_010110895.2). Taxonomy (NCBI): domain Eukaryota; kingdom Viridiplantae; phylum Streptophyta; class Pinopsida; order Pinales; family Pinaceae; genus Picea; species Picea sitchensis. The sequence goes on along the minus strand of SNQJ01S0190671.1, from coordinate 5,075 downwards.
CAGAAGTCATTGAATGTAACTGTAAATTTGGCCTTACCAACCATCTATCTATTTGAGGAATGTCAACCTGCTTTAGCTGTGAGATTTCAATCTGAGCTTCCTTTAAGCTCTCTTTGATGTTAAGTTGATGTTTTACAATGTTTATTTGTCCTAATATCTCAGAACAATCATCCTTTCCAATGCCTAGTGATTCTTTATTTAGCGATTCAAAAACCTCTTCACAATCCTATTTTATTTCTTTGGCCATTCTTTTACTCTCATCTATATTGGCCTCCCATGCCTTCAATATTATATCACCTCTGATTTGTTCTGCAATAGTCAATCTGGGAGTTATAGGTGCTTCTTCTATAGCCAATGACACGACTGTTTTTTGAAAGATGGTCCGGGCTGTAGTAGCCTCTCCTTCTTTGAAACTGATATTATCTAATGATTGATTTACTTCCTGAAAATGATTTTGGATGATCTCTACCTTAGCGAAAACGCTTTGTTGTGTTATTTCCAGTTTCTTTAGCATCTTCGATGCTTGAGCTTGGAACACTTCTATATCCATAATCATTTTTTCAGTGGAACTTACCTTGTTCTGTAATTGTTTAACCAACTCATCCTGTTGGACAAGACTGGACTTGAGCAGTTGGATTTCTTGTCTATCAACAACTCTAGCCTTTTCAAGTCCTTTGTTGACCTCATCTTTGATATTCTTCTCTATATTCCTTATTTTATCTCGCAACTAGCTTATCATCTAATTTCTTTGCTTCAGCCTTTCTTTTAGATTATCAACTGAGAATAATTTGGTTGTTGCAAAAGCTCCCAAATATTCCTGCTACCTCTATAGTAAAGTCTTCATCTTCCAAATTTTGTCCATCTAATAACACTCTGTGCTTTTTGACCATTGCACCCTCTTTCTGGTGCATTTATTTCTTTACCACAACTTTCCTTTTCTTACTGAAAAAGAAATCATTAGGATGTATTTCTTCAATAGGGATAGGCTTGAGATCCCCTATGAATATTACCTTTGCATTAGGGTTTCTTCTGGTGAACTGTAATGGCGTGATAGCCTCAATGGGGCTGTTGATCTCTGTGGATAACTGTTTTCAAGCTCCATCTATAGTTGATTTATCAGGTGAAGACAATGGATTATCTTCTCCTTGCTTTTTTAATGTTTCTAATTGATCTTTAGGCTGGTCATCAGATACCTCTGTCACTAGGACATCCTTTTTATACATCGAGATCTCAGAACTATCAGGGTTTTCTGGGGCTTCTTGTTTGCTAGAGCTCCCAACTTCTGGGTTTTGGGTCTCTATTGTTTGTGTAGATGGAGACTTTGGGATTTCTCCCTGTAATAATTTAGGGAGGCCACTTCTTCAGTGTTTTTGGAAATTATAAAATTCATCCATTTCACCAGGTGGTAGAGCTCGAACTCGGTTCAGAAATTCTTGGTAAGATCTTACCCCTCGGAACATTTCATCCTGAGGGGACTCTTCATGTTCATACCTTTTAAGATTGAAACTGGCCATATGGTTTCCTAGGATATTCTATGGGTCATGCTTCTTGAATTCAATGTTAACCATCTTTATCTCTTCTAAGGCTGCAACCTCCACTCTAGAATGGCTGAAATATGACAAAGAAAATGCACCGATCTGTAAAGGAAAAGATGACCATACCTTTTTCTGCACGACTTTGAGATCTTTGCTAATACCACCGAGTACATTTTGTCATGCAACCTCGCAGCATACCAGTCGGTCTAGTAAAAATTGCGGTAATGCATACGGGGGAATTGAACAGCCGAAAAATCTGATATAAGACAAGTGTTCCTCTATGTACCAGCCTGCCACTTTACCCAAGTTAACCATAATGTTGTTTGAAATTCTAGAAGGTGGGTGACCAAATATAACCATATGCATTGGTACCACTACCCAATTATAGTTTTCATAAAAGAAATATTTTTCCTTGTCTTCCCAGAGCTTTAAATGATAGAAATGAATTGGTTCTGCATTATCTAGAGTCCAACTCCATCTCATCAGCGGGAAAGGTGTCATGAAACAGATGGCATCCATAATATAATATGACATAAAGAATGAAGATGGTTGTTGTTTGGTTTTCTTTTTTTTGTATTCTTTGATTTCGCTAGCTAGATTATCCAATAATATCTTTGCCCAGTCAAAAGAAAATCCTTCCACCACTAAGTGTATAATGGGTACCCATGGTAGAAATAAATGGGTTGTGTTCTCTTTTCCATAAATTCTGCACATCATAATGACTATATACATGAACTATGGGTCAAGCGATGAGATTGAATATACCTTGTGAGATTCGGCTCTAAACTTTTAGGGGCGTGAACACCAGTATTTGATCAAGTCAGAAAGACTCTTTCCATATTGATCACACTCCTTATTATTAAAATTCACTAGAAAATTGGCATTATAAATGAAGTTTGATGTTGCAGAAAATTTATACATGACCTGTATGTGTTCTGGCTGAAATGACCCAACAATTATCTTCTGAGAGTTTAATATAGTTCTAGTTGGGATATCCACATGATCCAGTGCCCATCCAATCATGTCAGTGTAGGGTAAAATCCTCGGCCTTGTTGCTATCTTATGCAGCTGTGCTAGAACGATAATATTTTATTTGGTAGATAAATTATCCTTTTCATTGTCGCTTGAATCATCAGGGAAGTTTACCACTTCGTATTTATTGTTTTGAACACATGCGTCCAGGTTTTAACTGTGCTTATACTTCTAGGCGAAGTATTAGAAATAATGTCTGTTTTCTGGCTAGAAATTTCGCCAGTTGCTTTAGGCACTTTCCATGGAGCGATGATTTCAAATTTCAGAGTTCTATTACCTGTTCTAGAGGATGAGAATGTAGAAAACATTTCACTAAGACAACTCTATGAAAACAAGAATGTAATTCGGAACAAAAAAAAATCTTTTTACCTTAAACGCATAAATCATGCATATACCTTCACTGAAAAGACGTTTAATTTCTTTAATAAAAAATATTTGGGCGTTAAAATCATATCTTATTTGGAATTATTTCCCTAAATCAGATATTAATGTAATTAATGATCGATACCTCGAGAAAAGCACAGAATTTGAATCTATCTGATTTATTATTAAGAAATAGATTAATTAGGGTATAATCCTCATTTAGTACATTAATTAATCATACTTATCATTTAATCAAGTTTTGGCATTTCGGATCGTGAGGATATTTATAGAAATTTAAACTGAGACTTATGAAATGCAAAATCGCGATAGGTTTAATTAAGTATAATCATTTTTAACTCTTCTAATTAACTGCGATTAGTTTTAGAACGGTGGGGTTTCGGGTATCGAGACTTCAAAGATTTTATACGTAATATCTCCTGAATCATGAATTCATGATGAGATTTACTTATCTTTAATCTTTCTTAATCTTTAATTAACCCGGCTTAACATTTAATACTTTCGTGAATTCGGGTATCGGGGCTTCGAAGATGTTCAATGTTGAACCTTCATACTTCGTGAAACCCCGAGTCCTAAAACTTCAAAAGAGGACCTTTATTTAAATTGATTCATTAATAAATAGGTAGATCCATAATATTTTAAGAATTTTAGACCGTTGGATTAATCAGAAGGCTTCATTCGACGATGATTATCCAAGTGCATTTTTTTTGTTTTTATTTAAACAAAAATGAGACTTATTTTAGTCTAAAGTTTAGAAAAATATGTATGTTTCAACACACTCTATCCTGACATAGTTTCAGGTTCTTTCTAAACCTATTGTACTTCTACCTCTTTCTAGAACACGATTTCTATGGTTCCGCTTCTTTGGATGGCATTTTCAACATTGACTATTGAGAGAGGGCGTTGAGTGCTTGGGGCTTGTGGTATTGGCACTAGTTTACTCTTTGTTGAAGGCAGAGTGTCCTAAATAAGTATAAATGGAACAATTGACTAGCTCGGGACTTCAAGGGTCAGACCAGTGAGTTCTGGCACATGCTCGGGTAGGTCGAGGGGTTCCAGCTGCATGGGCTCAAGTACAACGATTTGGAGTTGGATGCTTGTTTCTTGCGGTGGTGATGGGGGTTGTGGGGGTGACCCAAAAAGGATCCATAGAAGGATAAGAACAACTCATAACTCGTAGAGGCAACTCAGAATGATTAGAATGGATTCAACAGACAGAGAAAGGGAAAAAATTAAAAGTTCCCAAAACTCAGTGAAAATGAAATTATCGGGAAGATCCCATCGCAATCTTTTTAACGGTGTAAACGACTTGTCAAACGGAGTTACAGATCAAAAGCTATTTGCAGTCAACGTTTTGGTCAACCTAGCCTAATCAACAAGGATGAGTCAACATCTATACTGCTAACATCGGCACCAGTACGGATGACATCATTGTATGTACAACATACGTGGCAAGTGCAGAGGGAAACACATGTCATGATGACATCAACATGATGATGTGCCAGCACCAAAGGCTGTCACGTGTCACTCATTTTGGAATTTTCAGGACAATATGTGGACCAATGAAAACATGCCACATGGAAATATGTATAGGACATGTGGCATTCGTACAATACATGGCAGGCTGATGTGGAATTCGTACAACATGTGGCAGGATGACATGGCAAGGTGATTGTACAAATACGTGGCATGGGACAATGTTTGGTTGCCACATGGACCAGTCATGGGTTGCCACATGGTAGTGGGAAAATTCCCAATGACACCCAATAACCAAATTATTAAAAAATATATATAATGTATATACCAACTAAATCTGGCGAAGGCTCCACCATAATTGGTGGCATATTTCATAATTCCACCAAATTAAGCAGCGCACCAAAAAATGTTGTAACTGTTGGGTATGTGTTGTATTCTTTGCATGTGTGTATGTGTGGGTGCGTTAGATACGACAACTGCATCTGACGATCCCTTTTAGCAGATTTTTCTATTTTTAGCGGATTTGTAAATTAATCCTGGATTAAGGGATTAGGGTTTTGGTATCTACAGAATACCTAAAAACATTGTATATATTGTATGGTGAATGGTGAAATTCGATATAATGAAAATAAGAAAGGTTTTCCCGGTTGA
>SNQJ01S0190670.1:18159-28920 GCA_010110895.2 Picea sitchensis | reverse complement strand
GAAGCAATATTTCTGATCACTGGATCCCATTTACAATTCCCGATGACTGTCAGATCAAGTGTTGATCGAGACTATTGATCCCACGCCATTTCCGGGTTTCACGAATCGCGACTTGGAGAGGCAAGTAACATAACCACTGAAATCGCGATATGAAAAATCATGATTTAATTGTAGCCGTCAGATCAAGGTGTGATCTAGACCGTTGATTTGACTCCATTTTAGAGTTTCACGAATCGCAACTTGGAGAGGTAAGAAACATAACCATCGAAATCATGATATGCAAAATCGCGATTTAATCGCAGCCATCAGATCAAGGTGTGGTCTGGACCGTTGATCTAAGATTCATTTCAGAGTATCGTCTATCACAACTTGGAGTGATAAGAACCTCCATCGAAGGAATCGTGAGATGTGAATTCATGATGAGATATGGACTGTAGATTCATCGAGATCGTCGACCGTTGAACTTAGCTCCATCTCGGGGTTTTGGGGATCGTGACTTGGAGAGTCGAGATGCCTCATCTCCAAATTCATGAAATGAGAAATCGTGAAAGTGCTTTATGCATAAGCGCGTGGTCTCAGCCGGTGGTCATGCCATCGAAGAGATGAAGAGAAGAGTACGTGCAGACAAGCTTCTTGTCACCGTTTCGGGGATCGCGACTTGGAGAGTCGAGATGCCTCATCTCCAGATTCACGAAATGAAAAATCACGAAAGCTCTTTATGGATAAGCACTTGGTTATAGCCATGGTCATATAAAGTAAGGAACTAGTGCAGAAAATCTTCGTTTCGGAGTTTCGGAACTCGTGACATGGAGACTCAAGATGTCTCATAGAAGAATCTCTAAATTGCGAAAGTGTGAAATGGATAAATAACACAAGAAACCATTAGAGTTAATCCAACGATGTAGGTGAATCTAAGCATAATCGGAGGGATATTGTTGCACGTCATAGTGTAATTTCCAGAAACCACTGATGGTTTCTGCGAGAGGACTCGAAGACACTTCAGGGTGATTGACAGAGGAGATGAAGAATCTCTGGGAATCTTCAAGAGGGATGAATATGCTCATGGAGGTGATTGAAAAATGGATGAGCATTAAATCTTGTAATTGGAATAGAGAAGGTGAGCTCGACTGTCACATAGAAGACAAAGAGTCTCAACTGCCAGAGAGGCTGAGGAATCTCAGCATAACATACAGTGATGCTGAACGAGTGGAAAAACGACTAGAGAAGCTGAAGAGTCACGATGATGATTAGACAGAGCACTCAAGTTGTGGAGGATATAGGCGTGGTGTGAGTATGCAGAGGTATTGCACACATTGCATGCACAAGGGGCACAAAAGCTATAAATACACAATACAGAGAAGAGATGGGGCTGTTGTTGTGGTTGGGATTGTTGTGGATGTTGTTGAAGGTGATTCATGCATGAAGAAGGATCAGAGTGTAGCAACTGAAAATAACAGAAGAAGAACTGTGCAACGAATGGACATGGCGCATAGAGAATAAAATCAGAAGAACAGAATGGGCAACGGATGCATGCTGGAAGACAGCGAGGAAGTTTGAGTAGCAAAATCTTGCAGAACAGTGATGAGACTGGTAAGCTTTTATTGAACACTATATCACTGTAATAGTATTCAATATTTCATATTCATAATCCAGGGAGGTTGGGAGGTGCTAGGGAGGACTGTTGTCCTCAGAGGTTCAAGTGGGGGCTTGAACACATGGAGTTGGTGCTAGAGAAACCAGGGAGTTGGTGCTTCCTTCTAGTGGGGGCTAGAGAAAAACAGAGAGTTGGTGCTCTCAGCAAGTTGTAGCTTGCAAAACAGAGGTTGTAGCCTCACAATGAGTTGGTGCTCAAATGTATGATAATGTAAAGAATACTTATCATATAAAGAAGAAGAGGTTTTTACCGTGTATGGGTTTCCTTGGGAAATATTTGTCTCTGTGTTTCTCATATATGGGATTGATACTGAATGTGCCATTTTTCATTTCCCTGCATTATTGTGATCATCATTGAGTGCCTTGTAAATATTTAAAAATAAGCATAATTGTTTAAGCACAGTAACAACTGATTCACCCCCCCTCTCAGTTGTTCAACAAGAAATCCATCAAATCATCCATTCTGGGTAAAGGGAATCTATACCTAATGGTAATCTTGTTGATGGCTCTATAATCTGTGCACATTCTCTTGTTGGAAATATAACTAAGAGGGGGGGGGGAGAATCAATTATAATATAAGCTTGAAAATTTTCTTGTTCTTTTCTGAATCTTTCTAGATTATTATTTAATGCGTTACTGATAACTTAACATGCATAGATATACAATATTTGATCAATCACACAGAATACACAGAGACACAAATTTTCATGAGGAAACCCATAAAGGGAGAAAATATCTTCTTCTTCGGATGTCAATCAAGATCCAACCTTCATGTACATCATAGTCTTTGAGAACCAAATCAAATATGAGGATACAAGCTCTAATAGAAAGCTACAACTTGCAGAGAGCACCAACTAGAGCACAGAGCTTCCATGCTCTTCTCTTTCCCTCATGCATTCTTACCATCTGTTTAGGTTTTCTTCTACATTTTATGCTCTGTGCATACAATGCATTCCTTTACGTTGCACCTCTTCTCTGCTCCTATTTATGTTGCTTACTACCACCTTCTATGCTCATGCATTAGTTCACGAAAAGAACATTCTATGCATGTCTTTATCATGCCAAGTCTTTTTCCAGATCATCCTAGCAACTCTTTGTCACCATGGCTCTGTGCTGCATCTCAATTCTATATATACTCTTCTATGTTATGCATGTCATATTTTTGACCAGTTCTCTCCCAGGTCCTCATCGTAATTCTGCCACTTTACTGGCAGTTACTCATTGTCTATTCATCATCAGTGCCCATTATCCTGAGATTCCTTTTCTTCACTAGCAGTTACAATCAATCGTTTTATTCATTGTAGGTAAATCAATCCTAAGCCCCTTCCTTTACGTGACCACTGGTGGTGACCACATGGCTATTCAAAAAGAACTTCGTGATCTCATTCTAGTGAGTGCTAGCTCCTTCTTTTGATATGACCTTGGTAAATGATCTCACGTGACCACACGATTATGGGTGTGGCCAAAGGAGGTTTGAGGGAAACCCTATTTTCTCCCTGTAATTTACTACAGAGCTCCATGTATGGCTTTCACGTTACCATGGTTTTGATTGTGGCCCACTCAAGAAAAATTAAGACCCGAGCATGTTCTGGCCCCACAATTGAGAATGACCATTGATCTCCAAACCCTTGGAAATTCCACTTTATCAACGACTGCTATCTTCCTTCCTTCCCTCCTTCCATGCGTGATTCCATATCTCCATGATCTATCGACACGTAGCCCCCTTCCAAATCAACGACTACGGTTTATTTCATGATCTGGGCTTTAGGAGTTTCAACTCTCAAACCCTTCTTTCCTCCATGCATCAATCTTTCAGAGTTTATGATCTGTAGACACATGTCCTCCTTAATCCAACAACTATCCTTTTCTCTGGGACTTCAGCCTTTGGAAATTTCAAACCTTTATCCTTTGCGTTTTCCTGGAGTAGTTTCGCCTGGAGTCAACGATCTATTGACATGTACCCTCCTGCACAATCAACAATCATAAGTGACTTAGGCCCTTCGGTACTTTAGGATGATCACTGCTTCATTCTCCTCCGGAGTGGTCACCTGCTAAATAATTCATAGGCGGTGGAGACCACTTGTTGTCGGTTAACAGTTCCCCTTACATTGTCCTTCCATTGTACTAGATCAACGATTGAGAATGCACCGAAAGTGATCTTCAGATCGAACAACTCATATCCACTTCAGGACTTCAACATTCAGGACTTTGAGACTTAGGGCATCTGCTAGTGGTAAAACTCTCGAAGTAAAACTCCCAGAGTGACGTAACATTACACACGTCACCTGTTGACTTGGCATGGGTCGAGTGGTTGCCACGTTTCCTTGCTGACGAGGTCTGCCACATGTCCTTGTTGAGGTGGTCTGCTAACATGGTCACCTTATGTGACACATATTCATCTCCTTGATCTAATGGTCAAAATAATATTCTCCGGATCTGATGGTCCTTATTCATTTCGGACGATCTGACGCTTGAGATCTTCTTCGGATGATCCGACGGTTGAGAATTTTTTTCGGCTCTCCGGCTCTCCAGGCTTCGGGTATTTCAAATCTCAAACTAAAACTCTCAAAATAATTTCTCTGGATCTTAGAATTTGTTTCCACGTATCCCTCTAGATCTGATTGTTGAAATTTACTTCGACTCTTCGGACTTTGAGAATTTCAAATCTCAAATTGAAAAATCTTGAAGTGGGATTTTTTTGGAGCATAACCTCCTCACATATTTAGACCCAAAATGAATGATGTTTGTTTGATCAAGATCTTAGATCAATGGTTCGATCTGTTTGCGATGCAACTTTTCCTTGGACTAAATCCAATGACTCTCCATCTTTGCTTATCCTATCCTTCCACTTAATTTGATCCGACGGTCATGAAGACTCTCGAAGTAGATACATGATCAAGGATTTTGATCCTGATCACGTTTATGTACTACACTTTCCCTTATGAGCTTTGATCTATGCATACTGTTCGCTTCTCCTCCTGAGCTTATGATTTTCCTGTTTTCCGTCGTCATTGTTTTTATTTCCATCAATGTCAAGCACAAGCTTCCTGTAACACATGCCAACAATATCCCCTTTTGGCATTGATGGCAACCCTAAAAGGCTGCACTATTCTGCTTAGACCTCCAATTGTAGCATACAAACAACACCTTTTTCTCTCCTTTTGACATCAATGTCAAAGAAAACAGAGAGTGACTCTGTGCTCCCCCTAATTAGATATACTAGGAGAACTCTCCTCTTGATCAAATAGACTATTTAGCTTGATAACGAGGTTGTTGGGTTATGAAAAAGGTACAAATATCCTCCTTATTCACACAGTTTGTGATACAATCTTGAGTGACTTTTCTGTTAATTAGGGATAAATAGAATAGAAAATGATTAATATGTCTTCTAGTGATATTATTGAAATCATCATGAATAAATTCTAAAATATGGTTGGAATTGTTTGATTTTGTTACAGGATTAGCTAAATATTGTCAAAACTAAAATAACAAAGGATATCTTGAATATGCGTGAGCCATTGGAGGTTAAGGAATTTTGGTGCAAAAGCAGTTTTAAAGATGATTCAGTTTTCTATATTGTAACTTTATAATAGTAAAGCAATCGTGAGGATATTTCAATCCTCAGGATGGATTGATTTACTCAAATTATTGTATATATAGAGGATAATAGATCCTAAAAGACAATCTAAGAATTATTTTCAAGTATTCAGACTTAGAGTTGCTTTGCACGAGCCAGTTTTGTGAATGATGTACCAGCGATGAAGTTAAAAAAAGATTTGATCGTTTTCACCATTTATATATACTGAGTTTCTCGTAGTAGTGCTTCTAAGGACCAAGGGCCTAGTCTGAAGGAGCTATTGTTTGATCTGTAATTGTATCAATTCGATTTCTATTTTGTTATTCAATTCTCTTTTGCGGTAGTTAAGATGAATGCATAAGTGTGTTAATGATTTTATGTTGTTTGCATGCAAGAGATAGATATTTCCTCAAATATTAATGATTGTTGTTCCAGGTTCCATTTCTGAAGTTTGCTTCTTGACAGTTCCTCATAATTTCATATGCATTGTTCTTTTTACTTAGATTTGCAATTGTTGTTCCTTTCAATTAGTTTACATTTTTTGTTCCTTTCCGTCAAGTTATAGTTTCTTTCCCTTACAATAGAAGTTACAATTGTTGTCTCTTTCGATTAGATTACAATCATTGTTTCTTTCCATAGATAGAGTAATTTTCCCTTTCCTTTCCAGTAATTTGATTCACAGTGATAGTTAATTCTGCAAGTCTTTACTTAGATCCAATTACTGTTTTTTAGTTAAAATGAATTCAATATATTAATTAGTTCCTTTCCATTTCACAGCATGTTAGAAATCAGATTTCAATTCCTTTAGTTATTAGAATCTTTAATGAATGTTTGAGGAACTTGATTGTTGAGAAACTTAGATTTTCTTTAACTACACAATTTTAGCCTCTACGAGCTATCTGCATAGACTTTGTTGATATTCTTGAGATAAAAGATGAATCCTCGGGTTGATAAATTAATGTTAAAACTAAGGCTGTTTTTAGACATCTTTAAACCCAAACATTTTGGCGTCGTTGTCGGGGAGAATGTCAAAGGTAGCATAGATTGTGCCTCTGAAGGACGAGGTATTGAATACGGAAGGTAAGAATCTACGTAGGCAATAAGTAAGATGTTTATGTCAACGCTTACCTCCAGCTGACACATTAAGAGGTTGCATAGGTGTTTTCTTTCTTGAATTTCTTTTTGTGTGAAGTGTCTACGACTAAGGAAAGATCCTGAAAAACCAAAACCCCCACCAAAAACTACCAAAGCCTAGGGCTCAGTGCTCCCTGGGAGAAGCACTTTCATAGACGACATCATTCGAAAAGCTAAATATCAGGCTTTGGTTGAACCTAGGAAAGGACCTACCCGAATCCCTCAGGAGGAAGTTTCACCAGCTGCAGCCCACACTGAGATTCATAGTAAAACTAAAGGGACTGAGAAAAGATTTCAAAGAATATATCTTCCACCCCTCAACCCTTTAGACAAGGGAAATTCTCGTAATCTGGAGGAAGGAGAAGGAGAAAACAACGGGGTTTCCAAAGCAAACCCATCACCACCCCCTAATCCTGAGTCTCCTATAAAAGAAAAAGGCATACCTGAAATCCCAGATAGAGGGAGGGAAATCAAATCCCCTAGAGGGTCAGATAATCAAACACCTCAAATAAAATACCTAGATCAAGAAATCCCTGAAGATTTTTGGCACATCTTCGATCAAATGGCACAACCGAATCAACAATGTCCCCATACCTCCACATTGGAATATTTGATAGTTGATCCAATTGACAATGCCTCCATGAAACCAATTCCTTTACAGAACCTGCCAACTTTTCATGGATTAATTTCAGAAGACCCAGATGCATTCCTATTCGAATTTGACGTCCTATGTAGGGGGTATGATTACACCTCTAAGCCTCAAAAATTAAAATTGTTCCCCTCCACTTTGAAAGGAGCATCTCTATGCTAGTTCATAGGATTGGGAGGTGGAACTATAAACTCATGGGATGAGATGAAAGAGGCCATCTTGAAAAAATATCAGGATTATTGTAGAACCAGAGACTTAAAAGATGAAATATTTCAAATAACTACAAAAGAAAATGAATCAATAGAAGAGTATGTTGAGAGATTTCAGTATAATTTACAAAGATCATCCTATGGTACATTACCAGGTGAAGTACTTAAGGAAACTCTGATTAAGGGTATGAAAGATGAATGGGTAGAAACATTGAATTTAATGGGGAAGGGTGACATTTATCAAGAAACTTATGATGACATCATCCTATTGTGCATCAAGTTCTCACGAGGAAGTTCACAGACCATATCAGGGATGCGTAACTCCCTCACCAGAAATAACAATACTACTAGCGGAGGTGTTACGCGAGCTGAAGTTGGTAATCTCTTAGAAAACTTCAAAACATATATTCTGAGCACTCTGAATACACAATTGGATGTATTACAGAACAAATAGAAAAAACAGAAGCAGAACAGACTTTGGCCATATTTTGCCACAGATGTAGAAGAAAACATGGTCCAAGGGATTTCCCTTTGGATGTGGTTCGGGTTTGCGCTATCTGCGCCAAGGATCACAACATGGATCAATTCCCATCACTCCCTGGACTGAAAGTTGTCTTTAGATAAGTGGAAGAAGAAAAAGAGTCGTTATATCTGATGGCTCAGCGTCGTCAATGGAAGAATCGACCTTCAAATACACTACAAGACCATTCCTCTCTCTTTCCGGGACAGTATAATCAGCAGCAAAATTCTGGTAACTCATGGCAGGGCCAATAGTTTACTAATCATAACTGGCATCCTCAACAATACCCACCTACAAATCCCACTTGGCCAAACCAACCCGCTGCAAATCCTAGTTGGAAGAATCATCCAACTGCAAGTTCCACTTGTCCTAATACACAATATCTCACCCCACCCTGGAAAAACTCAAATAACAACCCCTACCCTTCACAGTGGCACAATACGACTGCTAAAAACCCAAATTGGAATCAGAATTGGCAGGGCCCCATGGGGATAAACAATCAACCCATGGGGATGGCCCCTCAGACCCAACCCATGTTGCAAGCTCCACTCCAGCTGCCCCAAAACCCCCAATCGCAATTGCACCCTCAATTACCAGCCCAACCTCACCCAAATCCTAATAATAGATCGGCTCAACTTGTCCAGATTATGGAAAATGGGGAAGGGGAAACCAACTCGGTAGGGTGCAATGAACTCTGGTTGAGATCGGGGAATATAATCTCTCTTGAAGAAAATAACATTTCTCAAGAGCAGGAGAATGAAAAAAAACCAACAATGACACCCTCGACTGTGGTAATAATAGAATAAATCAAGTAGGGGGGGAATACAATCGAATCACAGGATCCTAATAAGGATGCAACTCCTTCCCCTCCGTTCCTCGAAAGATTAATGATAGAAAAACCTATCGAATATCCCAACTTTTACATTGTAGGGGAAATAAAGAATTTATATGTCAAGATTCCACTCCTGCGGGCACTACAAGATATTCCAATTTATGCGAAAACAATCAAGGAACTAGGTGGATGGAATCCTGTTAGGAAGATAAAAAATTCATCATCGACAGTTCGCGTAGTAGGAGCCTTGTCTGATCTAATTCTTGGTAGACAAGAACCAATCAAATATGCAGATCTAGGGAATCCCATAGTAATAGTTCATATCTAGGGTTGTACTTTCCCAAATACACTAGTTGATTTGGGAGCAGCCATCAACATCTTGACTATGGAAACCTTCAATACCCTGGGTTTTGACTCCTTTGAACCCATTGAAATTATGTTACAATTGGAAGATTGATCGGTGTTTCGACCAGTTGGCACATTACATGATATAGCAATCTCAGTCGATTCTTGGGAATATCCAGTGGACTTCCTCATCATCAACCCAAGAAGTGGACTAGAAGGACATCCATTGATACTAGGTAGACCATGGCTCGCAACGAATGATGCATAAATTGGATGTCGAACAAGTAATATGACAATTTCTAGAGGAGGTGTCACGAAAAATATCATCTTATATCCTCCAGCCAAGCCAAGCCCGACTTTCACATATCCATAATTTCCACCACCACGATACCCAGAAAAGGATTTATGAGCCCCTCTCCCGTTGGAAGAATCTCTCAAACTCAAGAACCAGCTAGTGGATGATGTGATCACTGGGTTTATCAACAGCCCAACCATCGTGGATAATCCAACATGCCAGATGCTCCAAGTTGTTCTAGACTGTGAAGCACACGGAGACTCACTGGAAGATTTAATGGAACAACAAATCCTAATTACCACTGTCCATAACAACAAATCTATTGAGATTGCACCAGGGAGGTCTCTGAACATTAATGCTAACTTAGATGAGCAACAACAACAAAAGCTAATTCAAGTCCTCTCCAAATACTAGCAAGCTTTTGCCTGGGAGTACTTTGATATAAAAGGTATTGATCCGCAACTCTACACACACCATATTTATATTGAGAAAGATGCCCGGCCTATTCAACAGCCACAGAGAAGACTGAATCCCCATCTTAGGAATATTTTTAAGGAAGAATTACAAAATCTATTGGATGTATATTTTATATACCCTATCTCAGATAGTCGGTGGGTTTCCTCATTAGTGATCGTACCAAAGAAAAATGGGAAATGGGGAATCTGTGTTGACTACAGGGAACTTAAAAAAGCCACTCAAAAATACCACTTCTCCTTACCTTTCATCGATCAGGTCCTAGATACTTTGGCAGGGAAAAAATTATTTTCTTTCCTAAATGGTTTTAGTGGTTACAATCAGATTCAGATTGCCCTAGAAGATCAAGATAAAACTACATTCACATGCTCCCAGGGCACCTTTGCATACAAAGTATTTCCCTTTGGACTTTGTAATGCTCCAACCACTTTCCAAAGGGACATTCTAAGCATATTCAACGATCTGATCAGTGAAGGACTTGAAGTCTACATGTATGATTTCACTCCTTATGGCGATGACTTCGATCAAGCAATGAATAATCTGGAGAAGGTACTAGAACGGTGCATTGCAACCAGGTTATGTTTAAGCCACGAAAAATGTCACATGATGATGATGGAAGGTGTGGTACTAGGGTATTATATTTTTGCATATGGAATTAGAGTAGATCCAACAAAAATAGAGGTAATCCTTAATCTACCTACACCACACACACAAACTGAGGTACGTAGTTTCCTTGGCGCTTTAGGATACTATCGCAGATTTGTAGAAACTTTTGCAAGAACCGTTGCACCTTTACATGATTTGACTGGTAATGTAGAGTTTCAGTGGTCTGACAAGTGTGATGTGGCATTTGCAGGACTCAAGAAGATGATCTTGACAGCACCGGTTTTGAGGGGACCAAATTGGAAAATACCATTTCACATCTCCACCGATGCATCAGATATTGCCATAGGTGTCGTCCTTGGACAGGAAGAAGACATGAAACCCTATGTCATTTATTTTATTAGCAATAATCTTACTCCAACTGAACTTAATTATACAGTAACAGAAAAAGATTTTTTAGTTGTTATACA
>SNQJ01S0190670.1:0-18149 GCA_010110895.2 Picea sitchensis | reverse complement strand
CATCAGATATTGCCATAGGTGTCGTCCTTGGACAGGAAGAAGACATGAAACCCTATGTCATTTATTTTATTAGCAATAATCTTACTCCAACTGAACTTAATTATACAGTAACAGAAAAAGATTTTTTAGTTGTTATACATGCCATCAATAAATTTCATCATTATATAACAGGTTATCCAGTGATTCTGTATACTGATCATTCTACTATTAGATATCTAGCCAATAAACCAATTACTAATGGATGGGTCACTCGGTGGTTATTACTATTGCAGGAATTTGACATCACCATCAAAGATCGACTCGGAAGAGAAAATCTTGTCGCAGAATTCCTGTCCCACATACCAAAAACAGATGACTCCTTAACAGTGGAAGATCAATTCCCAGATGAGCATATGTTTGTCATTGCCACAAAGCCACCTTGGTACACCAACGTGGCCAATTATTTGGCAGCAGAAAAATGTTCAGCACATTTATCATCAAGGGAAAGAAAACTGATCATCTAGCATAGTGCACGATTCACTTGGATTGGTGGATATCTCTTCCACACAGGAGCTGATCTCCAGATCCGCAGATGCATACGAGATGATGAAATCTACGAAATACTAAAGGCATGACATGATGAGCCCTATGGTGGGCATTTTGCAGACCATAGGACTGGACACACAATTTTGCATATGGGCTATTACTAGCCCTCAATATTTAGAGACGCGAAGAAATATGTCCAGACCTGTGACAGTTGTTAGCGGATGGGAAAACCAGGTCATGCTGATGAAATGTCGTTGAAAGAACAGGTACTCGCAAAAACATTTGAGAGATGGGCACTAGACTTCGTTGGCCCCTTCAATCCAAAGTCAAATCAGAAGGCCTATATTCTAGTTGCAATGGACTGCATGACCAAATGGGTAGAGTTAGAAGCCTTACCAAATGAAACATAAGAAGTATTCATCAAATTTCTTTTCAAATTATTCGTACGTTATGGAATACCTAGAGAGGTAATTACTGATGGGGGGTCACAATTTACAGCTCATAGAATCACCACCACCCTGGATAATTATCATATTAAGCACATAATTACTTCTCCATACCACCCACAAGAAAACGAGCAAGTAGAAAGCACCAATAAAGTCCTAGAGGCAATCCCGACAGAGACTGTCTCAACAAACCAACAAAATTGGGCTACTGAGCTCCCAAATTCCTTATGGTCTTACTGCACAACATGGTGTAACACCACTGGCTACTCTCCTTATCACTTAGTCTATGGCAAAGAACCCATCTTCCCAATCGAGTTTGAGATCAAGACTCTAAGGACGGCCCAAGAAATTGGACTGGATCTTACAGAAGCACATAAACAACGCCTTCAACAACTCAACGAATTGGATGAAGCACGTATGTCCGCTATAGAGTGCACAACTGTTATTCAACAAAAAAGAGTGACCTGGAACGACAAGCATATCAAGAAGAAATCATTCAAGAAAGGTGATTGGGCACTTCTCTATGATTCCGGATTTCATGATTTTCCAGGAAAATTACAGACATGGTGGCTGGGACCATACGAAATTAATGAAGTCCATGATAATGGCACAATCACATTAAGCACCATCGACGGGTCCAGATCTCCATTTCTGGTCAATGGACACCGACTACGACTTTACCATCAACCGCCTTCAAAAGAATCTTTCTACCAGGAAGTAAGTAAGGACCCTACCATTCATATTTTGGCTGGTTGGGAAGGTAACCGAGCCACCCCAATTCCATAAATGATGAATTTTGTTGACAATGTACATACTGTATATAGTTTTCATTAAGTATTAGTTTTTCTTTTTCTTTTCATTTTTTTTTAGAGATAGGGAGGATAACTATAATCAACACAATTAGCACTCTTTTTTGTTTAGCACTCTTGCTTTATCCTATCACACAGACCCTGTCTTTCGCAGAGAAATGAATATGTCATGTTCAGCAGCAACAATTGGGCAACTATAATGAACTCATGACATTAACAAACCATCCAATACTTAGTTTTGAAATAAACCAAACCATAACAATCGAATGAATTTAGTTGATGAATAATCAACCTTAGATTCAAACGAAACACATTTCCATGGGAGGTTTCCAAAATTACCTATTCAGATGGTTAAAAATTTAACAACTGTCATTCCTTTTGCATGCTTGTTGTTCCTTTGAGGAGAACAATTGTCGTTCCTTTTGTGCACTTGTTGTTCCTTTGAGAGGAACAACTGATGTTCCTTTTTGTGTGCTTGTTGTTCCTTTGAGTATTAATTTTTTTCATCCAAACAGAACAACTGTCATTCCTTTCACACACCTGCTGTTCATTTTGTCGTTCCTTCCCTACATTGCTGCAAACGCCAAGCCATTCCGTTGGTGTACGAATTTCGCTAAATAATTTTCACCATCATTATTTCTAATTGTCATAACAATGATCTGTCATTATTTTGTGGACTATCTCCCATATATTATCAAATTGTTTTTGGATTAATCTCTTCGAGATATCTTAAACCTTGTTCACAATCTGTAACCACCATAATTCGTTTCTTTTCCCTTATACATGCAAATATACTTAAATGATATTTCACTGTCATATTATAATAAGGAGTATTAAGCACACTTTTAATTGGCATCCTTACACTTCTTTACGCCATCCCTTACTCTTAAGGAGTATATGAGCCTCTGTTAAAAAAAAAAGAAAAAAAAAAGAGGAATAAATAAATAACTATAACTAATAAAATTTTCCCACAAAGAATAGGGGGTCTCATCACGAGCCAACCTACCACGATCATAGGATAATAACATACGTGACATTCCCACTATGGCTACCACACCAGGGCAATGGCCTTTGACATTTTTCTCATCAAAGGACAAGGGGTCTCATCATGAACTGGCTTGTTCACTTAAGTTACAATCTAGTGAGTGGCATTATCACCATCTGGATACCAAACTAGGATAATGGTATTTTTGGGAAAAGGCAATTCAAATAATTATTAAGGACACAGGATCATCTAAGGGTTAAAAGGAAACCCTGTCGAGTCTATGGACACCTACTAACAGCAGTGGCTCTACCTGTGGTATGGAAGTTTACCTTAAACACCAAGTTTCTATGTGTCTCTAGATTTCCTTCACTCAATAACGGGGCTATCATTTCATCTATATTCAATAAACCCAGGAAAAGTAACAACATTATGATAAGTGGGATATTATTTTACAATGAACAAGATTTAATTTATTCGTCTTATTAATCCTTAGAACATTTTTTTGAGTATACGTATAATAAAATCAAATCTTTCACAAAATAGGACTAACATTTAATGATTACCGTTAAAATATGTTGTTTGAAATTAATGATGGGTCCCCATCGGCGGTGACAGTACAATCATTACCTCTCACTGAAAATACCTACACTCATTACATTCCCCTACACTGACGGTCGAGGTCGACCTCTACATTAATGAGGGGAGTGGATGCTCAACACGCTTTCCGATAAAATAGTAATGATTGTAATAAATACCCACATTTGTAAACACTCGTTGTTCTCTGACATTTTCTATTTTCGGTAATTTTTTCCTCCAAGCTAGTCTAACCAAGTCTACTACCAGGAACGATAGTCGTTCGCATTTTCTCACAAAAATGGGTGGTAGAAGTGTGTGCAGGGAGCCAACTTTACTACAGGTTATAGAGCAGGCAAGAGAAATCCTACATCGTCTGGGGTGGATAGAGTACTTCAACTGTTTTCAAGGATATGACATGAATATCACGCTTGAATTCTTTAGGAATTTGCAAGGATAAATCTCCATGGTGCGAGACATACGAATCTTAGTTACTGCGAAAATCATAGCAGAGGTCATAGGCCTCCTTAAAACGGGCATTCTAGTCCCAATAACAAAATTCTATTGTTAATAGACGGGAAATAGAGCTTATACAATCTCAGCAAGAATTAACTCAATCCAGAGACGAGATGGGCACTATATAAGAGTATCAAGCAGCTCAGTCTCAGGAACAAGATGTTCTTATTGGTAGTCTAAAGGAAGAGCTGGTACAAGCTCATCTAGTCTTAACTCAATCTAGAGAAGAAATGATCACTAGGGATGAACATCAAAAGGTTGTTAAACAACTGAAGGATATGTCAACAACAGAAAGTGAAAAATATGATGAGCTAACCAAAGCCCAAGAAAATGCAAAGCCAATTTGAAATTTTTTTGGAGCAAATCAAGTAGATTTGTGATGTTTACTCTGATGCAATCAAATGTAGAGCCCTCGCCACCAATTATACCCTATTATTGCTAGACTGTTACCTATTGTTAAGGTTAAAATCCATCAGAGCAGGTAAGTCGATTACATTTTCCAGTGTCGCTCAGTTCATTTCATGTTTTAGAGAGCAGGAAGAAAAGGTGCAGTATTTTCTATGTGAATTATACTTCCATAATTTCATTTTTGAAGATGATAGGAAAAATAACCCCAGTCCCTTTATTGGAGAAATTCAGTTCCAGGAATTCTTGTCCTTTACTAAGAACCATGTTAGATGGGGCAAGGCTCACAATAATTTTATAAAGAGGGAAACTGGGTTAGATCTCTGGATAAGGGGAGAGCCTCCAAAGTCTTTTACAGTGGTTATGCGACATAGAACCTTTATGAAAAGGGAGGGGGTTAGAGACTCTCTAGCCCCCATCCATCGATGGTTTATCCGTTCAGGCATCATATATTTCATAGAAATCAAAGAAGAATTTGTTGTTGCTTCTAAGGAGAGATGGGATGTATCCTCCAATGAAGTCAAAAGTAGGGAACCCTTCGAGTACAAGAATTTCTTTGCAGCTACCTTCCGAGTAGAAATGTATTCTAGACTGCTCCAGGAGGAAGGACCTTCTTGGATTGGGTGCAGGTATAATTCCCCTCTCATATGGTTTACTACATAAAGTTACTAGAAGGATTATCAAATTAACAAGAAAAGGGAGGATGTTGCTTTTGAAGAGCTCAAAAGAAGTACTGGGTTCAGGAGACCTGGTGAGCCAACTTTCCCTCCTTACAACATCACTGCTTTACATGTAAGATCTAAGCTTGCATGAAGACATGCAAGAAGGTAAGCCGGGGGGTATGTTGGGTTATGAAAAAGTTACAAATATCCTCCTTATTCACATAGTTTGTGATACAATCTTGAGTGACTTTTCTGTTAATTAGGGATAAATAGAATAGAAAATGATTAATATGTCTTCTAGTGATATTATTGAAGTCATGATGAATAAATTCTAAAATACGGTTGGAATTGTTTGATTTTGTTACAGGATTGGTTAAATATTGTCAAAACCGAAATAGCAAAGGATATCTTGAAGATGYGTGAGCCATTGGAGGTTAAGAACTTTTGGTGCAAAAGCAGTTTTAAAGATGATTTGGTTTTCTATATTGTAACTTTATAATAGTAAAGMAATCCTGAATATCTTCCAATCCTCAGGATGGCTTCATTTACTCAGATTATTGTATATATAGATGATAATAGATTGTAAAAGAAAATCTAAGAATTATGTTCAAGTATTCAGACTCAGAGTTGCTCTGCACAAGCCATTTTTGTGAATGATGTACCAGCTATGAAGTTAATAAAATATTTGATCGTTTTCACCATTTCTATATACTGAGTTTCTCGTAGCAGTGCTTCTAAGGACCAAGGGCCCAGTCTGAAGGAGCTATTGTTCGATCTGTAATTGTATCAGTTCAATTTATGTTTTGTTATTCAATCCTCTTTTGCAGTAGTTAAGATGAATGCATAAGTGTGTTATTGATTTTATGTTGTTTGCGTGCAAGAGATAGATATTTCCTCAAACATTAATGATTGTTGTTCTAGGTTCCATTTTTTAAGTTTGTTGCTTGACATTTCCTCATAATTTCATATGCGTTGTTCCTTTTACTTAGATTTGCAATTGTTATTCCTTTCAATTAGTTTACATTTACTATTCCTTTCCATCAAGTTATAGTTGTTGTTCCTTTCAATAAAAGTTACAATTGTTGTCTCTTTCGATTAGATTACAATCGTTGTTTCTTTCCATAGATAGAGTAATTTTCCCTTTCCTTTCCAGTAATTTGATTCATAGTGATAGTTAATTATGCAAGTCTTTACTTAGATTCAATTACTTCTTTTTAGTTAAAATGAATTCAATAGATTAATTAGTTCATTTCCATTTCATGGAATGTTAGTAATTAGATTTCAATTCCTTTAGTTCTTAGAATATTTAATGAATGTTTGAGGAACTTGATTGTTGAGAAACTCAAATTTTCTTTAACTACACGATTTTAGCCTCTACGAGCTATCTGCATAGCCATTGCTAATATTCTTGAGATAAAAGACAAATCCTCGGGTTGATAAATTAATGTTAAAACTAAGGCTATTTTTAGACTTCTTTAAACCCCAACAGGGGCCATGCCCAACTTCTGGCGTAGATACTCAAATTGAGATTTTGCAAGAGGTTTAGTGAATATATCAGTAACCTTATCTTTGGATGGAATATAATGCAAAGAAACAATAGTGTTGGTCACTTTTTCCCTCAAGAAGTGATACTTGATGGGTATATGCTTGGTATTGGAGTGAAATACAGGATTCTTTGACACACTAATTGCACTAGTGTTATCACAATGAATTGGGATCGGTGCAGTATATTTTACCTCCAAGTCTTCAAGTGTCTAAATCATCCACAGTACTTGGGTACAACAAGTGGAAGTTGTAATGTATTCATCTTCTGTAGTTGATAGGGAAATGGAACTTTTCTTCTTGCTCAACCATGCTATATGGGAATATCCTAAGAAGAATGCACCTCCACTCGTGTTTTTCCTTTCATCCACGCAGTTATCCCAATCAACATCCGAATAGACTGATAGTTGAAAAATATGATTCCTAGGATACCATAGGCCATAGCTCATTGTTCCTTTCAAGTATATGAATATTATTTTGACAACTAACAAATGACTCTGTTTAGGTGCAGCCTAATACCTTCCTACCATTCCAACAACATGCATTATGTCTAGATGGGATGTTGTGATGTACAATAGGCTGCCTATCATAGACCTATATGAACTCTGATCAACATTAGGTGAGTCATCATCCTTGCTTAACTTGCATCTAATGACCATAGGTGTGCTCATAGGTGTAGAATATTCCATTTGAAACCTTTTCAACATTTCTCTTAGATATTCCTTCTAAAACATAAATATTCCTTTAGACCTTTGTGTAATTTGTAGACCAAGAAAAAATGATAGTTTCCCTATCATAGACATTTCAAATTCAGATTGCATGGAAGAAGAAAACCATTGTACAAATGAAGCATTATTGCTTCCGAAGATGATGTCATCTACATAAACCAACACAATGAGAAAATAATTACCCTCTGTTTTGATATATAAATTGATGTCAAATGTTCCTCTCTTGAACTCTTTTTCTTGAAGATATTTATCCAGTCTGTAATACCAAGCAGGAGGAGATTGTTTCAACTCATATAAGTCTTTCTTCAGCTTGCAGACAAAGTCAGGGTTATCTGACAGTTGGAAACCCTGTGGTTGCTCCATATATACTTCTTCTTTTAGATCTCCATTTAGAAAATATGACTTCACATCCATTTGATAGACTTTAAACTGTTTATGACAAGCATAGACAAGAAGCATTCTAATAGCTTCTAATCTTGCTATGGGCATAAATGTTTCATCAAAATCCAGTCCTTCTGTTTGAGCATATCCTTTGTAGACCAATCTAGCCTTATTTCTTACAGTATTTCCTTTCTCATTCATCTTATTTTTGTAGACCCATTTGGATCCTATTACATTTTTATTTGTTGTCCTAGGAACGAGTTCCCAAGTGACATTCTTTTCAATCTAGTCCAGTTCCTCATTCATTGATTTTAACCAATTTACATATTTATTGGCTTCATTAAAGTTCTTGGGTTCCACCGTGGATATGAAGGCTATATGTGATTGCTCGGTGTCATTGATTATCCTTCTCCTTGTTTGTACACCTTTGTCTTTCTCACCAATTATCTGATTTTCAGGATGATTTTTTTGAGTAATTCTGGAGGAAGAATTTGATGATGATTGTTTTCCCGACTCTTCTTTTYTGGGTGTGTCTTATCCACCTGATTCATCATCTTCTTGTGACTCTGATATTTGTTGTTCTTCATTTTCATTAYTCTAATCATCTTTTTCATATGACTTAGTGATTATTCTTTGTTGATATTTTACAGGAGCTTCTTCATCAATTCGAACATCAATAYAGTCTACTAATTTATGCATTCTTTTGTTAAAGCATCTATATCCTTTACTGTTCATTGCATATCCTAAGAAGATACCTTCATCATCTCTACTATCAAATTTTCCCAGATGATCATCATTATTCTTGATGTAGCATTTACTTCCAAATACTTTGAAGTGTCTGATTGATGCAGGTCAACCAAACCACAACTCATATGGAGTTTTATCACTGTTCGTCCTTAGATGCACTTTGTTTAGAATATGAAAAACCATGTGAACATCCTCCACCCAGAAGTTTTTTGAAATGTCCCTTTCACTCATCATAGCCCTTGCTATCTACTGAACTGATCTATTTTGGCGTTCTACAACTCCATTTTTTTGAGGAGTACCTGGAATAGTATATTCTCTTTTAATTACATGTCTGTCATAGAATTCTTTGAAATCTCTTGAAAACAATTCTCCTCCCCTGTCTGAGTGAATTTCCTTTAACTTCCTTCCTATTTGATTCTCAGCTAACACCTTAAAAATTTTTAACTTCTCAAACACATCATGTTTTTCTCTCAGAAAGGAAACCCACGTAAGTCTGGAGAAGTCATCAATGACTAGCATAAAGTAACGTTCTCCTCCAGTTCCTTCCTTTCGTGATGGTCCACACAGATCCATATGAAAAATTTGAGGTGGTTTCTCTGAAGATGTGAAACTCTTCGATTTGAATTAAGCACGAGTCAACTTCCCCATTTGACAAGATTCACATACAGAGTTATTTGGCTTAGATATTCTTGGAAGTTCTTTCACAACTCCTTCATTATTCAGTTTGAAATTATGATCAAAATTCAAGTGTCCAAGACTTATGTGCCATAACCAACTTTCATCAAATTTGCTTAAATGACATTTCTCTGTATCTTGCTTTAGAATATATACATTGTTTTCAATTATAACCCCTTTTTCACTCAACTTTCCCATGTTTATTGTCTTTATTTTACAATTCTTGGCAGTGAAAGTGAATTCACATCCTCTGTCACATATCTGACTGACACTAAGAAGACTATGCTTTAAACCATCAAAAAATAATACATATTGAGCTTTGCTTCTTCCATTACTTAAGCTTACTAGAACTTTACCTCTGATCTTTCCTGGAGCATCATTTCCAAAGGTCACACTCCCTAATTTATTTTCTTTGAGTAATAGGAACTTACTTTTGTCACCTGTCATATGACTGGAGCATTCGCTGTCAATATACTAGGGGTCTTTTTGTCTTTGATCTGACAACACTAATCCACACTTGTTATATTCATTCTTCTTCCAAACCTTGACATTTCCAGCTCTGTGATTTGAATCTGTCTTATAGTTCTTTAAGAGACAGTCTACAAATTTATGTCCATAATTATGGAAGATGTAACATTCTGGTTCATTGAATAAAGGATCATAACGATTGTTATGTTTAATCTGCATCCTTTTCCCAACCATCACATGATTTGAAGTCTATGGTTGTTTGTTACTTGGCTGTCTCTTTCTTTGTTGTGGAAGATATTTATTCCTTGGCTGTCTTTATTGCTCATTTCTAAATCTTAAAGAACAATTTATAGCTTTGTGGCCAAAGTTAGAGTAGTAAAAACAATATCCATAGAAAAAATCTTTGTACTTGGAAAATGGTTGTCTTCTTTGAGAAGGTCAATTTCTTCCATGTTGATGATTTCCTTGAGAAGAGGGTGTATTATTTCTTTGTTCTATAGATTCAGTTTTGGTATATTTTCCTTCACTCCTCCTTGGCGGTTGATTCTCTTCCTTTGTTTCTGCAGGTTTGTTGTTGTCAATGGTTGTGGATTTGACAAACTTGATGGATTCTTTATTGCTTGGTTGACCACTACTTGATCCCTTTTAATAACCCAAACCAATTTTCAACTTCAAGTTCCTTCGCTGTTTTGGAATGGAGGATAATCCTTCCGAGGATTTAATACTTTTCATATTCTGATGATATAATGCCTGAAATTTCTCTAGATCGTTTCTGATAGTCACTACTTCAGCTTCCAATTTTTCACCTTTTGTTTCAACTTCCTTCAATTGTTGTTTGAGGATGTATTCAATCTTATTATTTTCTTCTAATTTAACCTTCAACAGAGAAATTTCATCAGTTGGTTTATTGCATGTTTTCTCATACCTGAGCAGTAACTGTTTTTCTTTTCTTTTCTTTTCTCTAAGTCTATCAATCTCTTCCATGGCATTGACAAGTTCTCCTTCAATATCTACTACTGCTTCACAATCAACGAACTCACTTCCTTTATATTCAGTGTTTAGATCTTCTAAATATATTATCATGATATCATTTATTTTATATTCAATAGAAGATTCACTTCTTTCATCATTTGAGGGGTCATCATCATTGTTTTCACAAAGAATTTTCTTCTTAAAATTATTCTCTTTATAGACCTTCTTGTGTTTGTGTTTCTCTTCATCGTCATATGTCTAATCCTTTATTTTGTGAGGACACTTAGATGAAAAATGACCTATATCACCATAGTTGAAACATTTGAAGGGCAGTTTACCTTTGTATTTGCCTGATCCTTTCTTCAGTCTTCTCACAAAATTTGCTTCAATCTCATCTATTTCGGAATCTATTTTTTTATGTACTTTAAAAGATGCCTCTCTTGTAGTGGATTTACCTTTGGTGATTCTCATTTCATAAATAGTTATGGTTCCAATAAGTTGATCTAGTGTCAATGTTTTGAGATCAGTTATTTCCTCTATAGCAGAGAACTTTGAATTAAATCTATCATGAATATATTATAATATTTTCTGGACTAGAAAATATTCATCTATCGTTTCACCTAGTCCTTTCATAGTGTTGAAAAGTTCTTCTATACATAAGAAGTACTTACTAATAGTTTCATCTTCATCCATCTTTAACTGCTCAAATTTCAGTCTATACTGAGTCTGAAGTTTTGCATCTTTCACCTTTTCATTACCTTCATAACTACTTATCAGCTTGTCCCACATACATTTTGTTGAATCACAGTGCATGAATTTGACAAACTCGGCTTCAGCAAGTCCACTAAGGATGGAATTCATTTCTTTTTCATTAAATCTAAACTCCATCCTATCATCTATTGAGGTGAAGACTACAGGCTTCACATATCCTGTTTCAACGACATCCCAAACATCAGCACCCAAAGACATTAAATGTGTTCTCATCCTTATTTTCCAGAAGGCAAAGTTTGTTCCATCAAATAGAGGGGGTCTATTAGTTTAAATTCCATCATGACTAGTCATGTTCAAGMTTATGGATCTACCTTTGATCAAAGGCACCGGCTCTGATACCAATTGTTGGAAATATAACTAAGAGAGGGGGGGTGAATCAGTTATAATATAAGCTTGAAGATTTTCTTGTTCTTTTCTGAATCTTTCTAGATTATTATTTAATGTGTTATTGATAACTTAATGTGCATAAATATACAATATTTGATCAATCACACAAAATACATAGAGACACATATTTTCATGAGGAAACCCAAGGGATAAAACCTCTTCTTCTTTAGATGTCAATCAAGCTCCAACATTAATGAGCATCATAGTCTTTGAGCACCAACTAAAATATGAGGCTACAACCTTTGATAGAAAGCTACAACTTGCAGAGAGCACCGACTCTTAGATTTCTCTAGCACCAACTATATGGAATCACCAACTCCCAGGTTTCTCTAGCACCAACTAGATGGAAGCACCAACTCCCAGAATATCTTCTAGCACCAACTAGAATTTAGAGGACTACAATCCTCCCTAGCAGCACCCTACCACCCTGATTGAATCTTACAAAACTTTACTTACTTTCTTTGTCTCTAATATGGTCTGTTACAGCTCCATGTCTCCTCTTCCTTCTTTAGCTTCTATTCTCTATTATGCTTCTACATCTTTCTTCTTCTATGCTCTTCTCTTTTCCTCTTGCGTTCTTACCATCTGTTCAATTTTTCTTATGCATTTTATGCTCTATGCATACACTACATTCCTTTACGCTGCACCTCTTCTCTGCTCCTTTTCTACTGCTTACTACCACCTTCGATGCTCATGCATCAGTTCCCAAAAAGAACATTCTTTGCATGTATTTATCATGTCAATTCCTTTACCAGATCATCCTGAAAACTCTTCGTCACCATAGCTCTGTGCTACGTCTCAATTCTATATATCCTCTTCTATGTTCTGCATGTCATATTTTTGCCTAATTCTCTCACATGTCCTCATCACAACTCTGCCACTTTACTGGCGGTTACTCACTGTCTATTCATCATCAGTGATCATTATCCCTATATTCCTTTTATTCACTAGAAGTTACAATCAATTTCTTTATTCATTGTAGGTAAATCAGTCCTAAGCCCCTTCCTTTACGTGACCACTAGCAGTAACCACACGCCTATTCAAAAAGTGCTTCACGATCTCGGTCTAGTGATTTCTAGCTCCTTCTTTTGATATGACCTTGGGAGATGATCTCACGTGACCACGCGATTGCGATCATGGCCAAAGACGGTTTTAGGGAAACCCGCTTTCCTCCTTGCAATTCACTACAGAGCTCCATGTATGCCTTTGGTGATACCATGGTTTTGATTGTAGCTCGCTCAAGAAAAATTAAGACCTGAACATGTTTTGGACATGCAATTGAGCATGAGTATTTATCTCCAATCCCTTGGCGATTCCACTCAATCAACGACTGATATCTTCCTTCCTTACCTCCTTCCACGCGCGATCCCATATCTCCATGATCTATCGACATGTAGCTCCCTTCCAAATCAATGGCTGTAGTTTATTTTTTGATCTAGGATTCAGAAGTTTCAACTCTCAAACCCTTCTTTCCTCCGTACGTCAATATTTTAGAGTTGATGATCTGCAGACACCTGTCCTCCTTAATCCAAGGACTATCCTCTACTATAGGACTTCGGCCTTCGAAAATTTCAAACCTTTCTCCTTCGCATTTTCCCGAAGTAATTTCGCCCAGATTCAACTATCTATTGACACATACCCTCCTGTACGATCAATGATCATAAGTGACTTCAACCCTTCAGGACTTTAGGCTGATCCTTACTTCATTATCCTCTGGAGTGGTCACCTGCTAAATAAGTCATAGGTGGTGGAGACCGCTTGTTGTCGATTAACACTTCCACTTACACTGTCCTTCCATTGTACTAGATCAACGGTTGAGAATGCACTTGAAGTGATCTTCAGATTATATGACTTGTATCCACTTCGGGACTTCGACATTTGGGACTTCGGGACTTAGGGAAATGTTTGGTGGTAAAATCCTGAAGTAAGACTCCTGGAGTGATGTAACATTAAACATGTCACCTATTGACTTGGCACAGGTCGAGTTGTTTCCACGTGTCCTTGCTGACGAGGTCTACCACATGCCCTTGTTGAGGTAGTCTGCTGATGTGGTCACCTGATGTGACACATATTCATCTCCTTGATCTAATGGTCAGAATAATATTCTCCATATCCGATGGTCCTTATTCATTTCAAATGATCTAACGCTTGAGATCTTCTTCAGATTATCCAGTGGTTAAGAATTTTTTTCGTCTCTCCAGCTCTTCGGGCTTCGGGTATTTCAAATATCAAACTAAAACTCTCTAAGTGATTTATCCAGAGTTCATGATCTGTTGCCATGTATCCCTCTGTATATGACAGTTGAAATTTACTCTGGCTCTCCGAATCTCCGGACTTCAGGAACTTCAAATCTCAAATTGAAAAATATTGAAGTGGGATTTTTCCGGAGCGTAACCTCCTCACATATTTAGACACGAAACGAATGATGTTTGTTTGATCAAGATCTTAGATCAATGACTTGATCTATCGGTGATGCATCTTTTCCTTGGATTAAATCCAATGGCTCTCCATATTTTCTTATCCTATTCTTCCACTTAATTTTATCTGACAATCGTGAAGGCTCTCGAAGCAGATCCACGATCAAGGATTTTGATCCAGATCACATTTCTGTACTGCACTTTCCCTTCTGAGCTTTGATATCTGCATATTGTTCGCTTCTCCTCCTGAGCTTAATCTTTTCCTATTTTCCATCGTTGATATTGTTCTTTCCATCAATGACACGCACACGCTTCCTGTAAAACATGCCAACACCTCCATCTTTATTTGGACTCAACATAGTTGGTATTGCGCATGGAATCAAACTTTTTCTGACCAAACCCTTATCCAAAAAATATTGGATTTTATTCTTCACCTCTTCATTTTCTTGAGGTGTCAACCTATATGCTACTTTGTTTTGCAAACTTTCTCCTGGAATAAGGTCATTGTGATGACTAATACTCTTGATGGGTGGAAAAGAACGAGGTAATTCATCCACCACAATATCAAAAAAATTATCCAACAACTCCTGAATCTCTACAAGAAGATCATCCACATAAGTACTTGTAAGGATGACTCTAGGATTGCTTACCACAACAAATTGCATCTCCTATTCCTTCTTGACTTCATTCAAGATTTCCTTCCCAGTCATGAGAAATATGATTGGGCTAGCTTCTTCCTTCACTTTCTTATCCTCCATTGGCAGTAACATGTGTGTATGGCCATTCTTCTCAAGGGTGTAAGTATTTTTTTCCCATCATGTATGACATTTCTGTCAAATTTCCATGGCCTCCCCAACAAAACATGGAAAACGTCCATAGGTATTACATCACACAAAATTTCATCTTTATAACCTCCTATCCTAAATTCAACATTGCATTGCCAACTTACCATGAATTGGTGTCCCTTCTGCAACCACGATACATTGTATGGGTTCATATGTGAAGTTTTATCTAGCTCTAGTTTTTCCACCATTTCTATGGATACCAAATTATCAGTGCTCCGACTGTCTATGATTACTTTGAATACCCTATCCTTGGTCTTGCAAGAAGTCATGGACAAACTGTTTCTATGAACTGGATCTTTTGCTTCTTTCTCTGGATTTAAGATAACTTTCCTCATCATGAGGGACTTCCCATCTTCCACTACTTCTGCCTCAACATTCCTTTTTTGAGCTTTGTAAATGTGGGATTCTCCACCTCCTTCTTTATTTTTCCTCTCATGACATTCCCAAGACATATGCCATGTATTTCCATACGCATAGCATATCACTTCTCCACCTCTACCTCTTCCTCTTTCTCGAGAAAAAGAGTTTCTCCCACCACGTTGTCCACCTCTAGAACTTCCTCCTCTTTCTGTATGACTGTGATACTTTCTTTCTTCAGGTTTGGGCTTCTGGAAATTCTCTCGGATAGTTCCTTTACCTCTTCTTGTAATTTTTCCTATGTTTCGTTGGTTTTTTTTTTTCTAGCCAACGTATCCTCTACCTTTAGTGCTAAATGATAAGAATCTTCCACCATTCTCATGGTCATCATGTTGATTTCCTCTTGGATTTCATATCTCAGGCCATTAATATACCTGGAAAATGTTTCCTCTTCACTCTCTCGATGTCCTGCTCTGATGTTCAATTTGTAAAACTCCTCAGTGTATTCCTTTACTGACAATCCCTTATGTCTCAAGTTCTACAATCTCCTGAACATATTGATATGATAGTCCTTGGTTATGAACTTATCTTTCAATTTATCTACTGTCCTATCCCAATTTTTTATCTTTTTCTTACCGTTGTGCCTTCTTTCGGCTTGTAATTCATCCCACCGTAGCGTTGCATGTCCCTTTAGCTTGGTAACAACATGCTTCACCTTATTTTCGTCTTCGATATCTTCATAATCTAAGTAATTTTCTAAGGCTCTTATCCAATCCAGCAACTCCTCAACAACCAAGTTGTGTTCATACATCAGGATTTCCATTTTTGCAATGGCTCCCATTTTTGAAACAACTCTCAACAAGTGTTCCTCTGCAACGTCTTCTTGTGAAGCTTCTTCATCTTCCATTTCTTCACTCTCATATTCACTGATGTCACCGACATCAATTTCTCTTCTCTGCATTGTCTCCTTATAATCCAATATTGAACAAAGTTGCCTCATTTCTTCTTCCATGGATGGATTTGCTACAGGTTTGTCCTTGTATCTTTTTGTTGGCATGGTTCTGAATTTTCTTCACATAGAGCTTAATTATGGCTATGATACCACTTGATGCAAACCCCACCCTCTCCCAAGGCCCACACAAACTCTCACTCTTGGATTATTCTACTCGGGAGATGAAATTAGCTCACAGGATCCCTATGAGCCCAAAATCTTAATGCACAGGTCCTTAAAAACCTTCTTCCCGTATGTAAATTTCCTTTTCAGGAGTCCCCGAGTGTTGGAAAAACCTCCCCGAAGACCGAGGGCCAAAACCGTGGGCCAAATCTTCAATCCTCAAAAGTTTCGGGACTTCGAGACCTTTCTATCCTCTTATCTCCCAACAAATATTTTGTGAACTACCAAACACTAAGCGGCTAGATCAATGATACATAATGAGCCTCGAGATCGATGGCTTAGATTATATTTCTGGGCTTCAAAAATTTATTCACAATGCCCTTTCCCCAAACCTTTCGGATCAGTGAAAAGGTAATTTCATTGAGTCTTAGATCAACGGTCCACAATGCTCTGATCGATGGATGGCCTAGATCAATTCCCTTCGGGCTTCGACGATTTCCCTTGGTCATCAAATGACACGAATTCTCATATCTCTTGATGCTGAAATTTCGAACGATTATATTTCTTCCACGTGTCCCCTTCTAGATAAACAACTAGGATTCCTTTGAGGCTTCGGGAGTCCTCCTTGTCTACATGATGATTCACTTTCGCCGAAGTTCCAAGTCCCCGAACTACAATATCTTGCACCATGCATCCTCCTCAAAT
The DNA here is from genome assembly GCA_010110895.2 of Picea sitchensis. Classification (NCBI taxonomy): domain Eukaryota; kingdom Viridiplantae; phylum Streptophyta; class Pinopsida; order Pinales; family Pinaceae; genus Picea; species Picea sitchensis. The sequence goes on along the minus strand of SNQJ01S0190670.1, from coordinate 1,119 downwards.
GGACAGTTGGGATCAACTCCATCCTTTGGGTCTTCGGGAGTCCAAACAACACTAAGCTCTATTTTCCCTGGAGTGTTGGACCTCCATATCTGCTGCCACATGTCCTCCCTGTGATCAACAGTCTAGATCAACTCCAGACTTCGAGAATCCGGAGAGATTGACCTTCTCTTCCTTCTATTCTCCCATAGTATCTACCCTCCAAACCTTCTAATCTTCCGACACGTTTCCTTTCTGATGGATGACCCAGATGAACTCCAGGTATTTGGGACATTGGGGGTTCCTCCACTCCTAACGTTTTTAGAAGTGATAATCCACTAGACTGCATGATCTCTTGACACGTGTCCTCAAGTTTTGGATGACCACGATTCAATCTGGCCTTCGGGACTTTAGGGGTCTCGACTTCTTTGCACACCAAATATTTTGAATGCATGAAGTCTGAAGGACTTCATCGATTAACCCTTGTGCAAATCCTCTTGATCCAATGACTGTCCACTCTCCTGCAAAATCCCGAATGGATCTTGACCATAGATATTCGATCCTTGATAACTCCTCCTTTAAACTTGATCCATGACTTCACTGAATGCATGAAGTCTTAATGATGTATAGGGTTAAACCTTGCGTTGCTTCTCGATATCTAAGGGTAACCAGAGACCCTGGACCCTCCTGGACAGATATCCACCATTGAAATTTTAAGTAACAACGAATCTTCTCCTCCTTGAAGAGTTTGACCACTATCCTTCCTGAGATTTATTGCACGAGATAAATAATATCTCTGCAAGATACCAGATATATAAAATATGCAGAACAGAAATGAAATTCTAGAAATGACAGAATAACAGTAAAATATCCAGCATAAACTTCACAATACACAGAAATGATATACGAAATAGCAACAAAAATAGCACTTTGAATCAGATAGCAATGTTCACAGGCCTCTTCGAGCGGGAAACCTCCAGTCGAGCAGTGCTCTGTTACAATAATATCCAAGCTAGGGTTTTTCATACCCTCAACCCTTATTTATACTAACTATGTCTATTAAGAGAAGCATCTAGAGGAAGATCTTTCTAGAAGCGGAAGCTTCTATTAGGTCTTCTTACATCCTCCTTATTCTATTTTATT
>SNQJ01S0190668.1:18082-29313 GCA_010110895.2 Picea sitchensis | reverse complement strand
CCTTTTTCATGTGTCCCTTCTTTTTACAGAAGAAACACTTGGAATTCTTCTTGATATCAGCTTGGGGAGGTACTTTACCTTTCTCTTTCTTATTGGCTTGAGATTTTCCCTTTCCATGCATTGCCAGCATTGCACTTTCTCCCAGTTCCATCACCAGACTCTCTTCCTCTTGAACACACATGGTCACAAGTTCATTAATTGACCATTTATCCTTATGTGTGTTGTATGAGATTTTGAAGGGTTTGTATTGGTGCGGAAGGGTGTTCAAGATGTAGTGCACCAGGAAAGACTCCAATATTTCAACCTCGAGTTTCTTCAATTGAGCCACAATGTCCCTCATTTGCATGATGTGCTCGCGCACACCTTTCACACTGGTGCGCCTTAGGGATGAGAACTTCATGATTAGGGTGCTTGCTAGTGCCTTGTCTGAAGTGACGAATTGATCATCAATGGATTTCAGCAAGTCTCAGACCTTTTCATGCTGATCAACGGAACCACGAATACCATCTGAAATTTTAGTCTTAATGAACATCATGCTTAGGCGATTAGATCGCTCCCATCGCTCATAAAGCGTGATGTCCGCTATAGTGTTGGTATTAGTGAGTGTTTGTGGTTCATCTTTCCTAATAGCATAATCTATGTCCATCCACCCCAAATGAAGGAGAACTCTCTCCTTCTAGACCTTACAGTTATCTCCCTTAAGTTCAGGGATATCACAACAAATTTCAGAGAAATTTGCAGGTTGTACAACTGCATAAAATTAAAGATCACATGCTTACGTTAAAATTAAGGCCAACAAAAAATAAAATAAAATTTCATGCTTTACCAATGTAAATTCATGCTTAAATTTGAATCTAATGACATAAAAATTGCCTGTGGGCTAAATTTTCAATCCAAGCAGATTCAATTTGAACTTTATGATAAAACTATCAATTCATAAGTCGTGTGGGTAAGTTATGAATAATTTGATGTTTTATCCTAATTAACTATATATAAATATAATTAAAATTTCTGTGGGATAAAATTTACTATATTTAGTATAATTAATTACAATTAATGTCTAAATATTCTTTACGTGATCTTAATCAATCATAATATATAATATTATTTAATTAGAGATGTTGTGGCTATTCTCTAATAAATAAAAAATTATATGGATCACTAGACATTATTTCTTTTATGCATAAAATTAAGTTGATATGAGAATAATTATAAATTGCATAAATAAAACTACATGGACAGATTATGGATCACCAATTGATCCCAAAACTATGATTTAAGCAGTATCCATGAAAGTTTCTAGTTGAGCATTTCAGAAGTATTAGACGTAATGGAAAGGTTTGCAAACATTGGTACTGTAATGTGTCTGTTGGCTTTATTGCCATTGAACGCAGCACAGACTAACCCTAGCAAGCCCATGGTGTCCACTTCCTACATATTTGGAGACTCCACTACAACTCCCAACAACAATGTTAAACATAGAAAGGGATAGTAATATGAATTTTGGTACAATTTCTCTTAAATCAATAGTATAGCAATGAAGCATTAGTCTGACGCTGTTGCACAACAATGCAAGGAAACTTCTCGAGACAGAATAAACCCATCTTTCTCCAAAACACCAATGCAGAGATAAAAATGCTCTGATACCAAATGTAAGCTTTAATTCGATTCTAAAATATGCGGAATAAAACTCTTTGAAAGAATCGAAATTTAGATGCCAAATGGATCATACCTCCGGCCATTGATGCTGCTTTCGTTTGACTAATTGTTGTAGAAGTTTTCCCAGTTCCACACTAATTTTGCTTTCCGTATGGCACTTCCAAGCTCTGCTCACTCTGATTGATGGTGTAAGACTGAAGGAAATTGATTGAATTAGGCAAGCTTGGGGACCAAACAGAAGCCTTTATAGCCAAGCTTCCATCAAGCTTCTGTTGGCTATGTGTTAACTGTTCCACATTAATTTAGTTAGAGAACCGTAGATGGATTAATGGACCATTCCAGAAGCTCCCAACAAGAAAACAATTACATCCTGTTGGTTTCCGAATGAGCTGTGGCAGTTGAATACAGTTCCGGTTGGTTTCGGCGGTTCAATACGATTAAGGGGAATACGGTTCTGGTTGGTCGAATGAGCTGACGGCGGTTAAGGGAGCTTACACTTGAGCTCCACAAAATTACCTACCGAAAACTTCTCCAATGACCTCAAATATTCAAGCTCTAGAAGCTCTTCTAACTCAAGGCATCCAAAAACGTTTAGTTCTAGAAGCTGTGTCAGTTTTGTGAGTTGTGCCAACCCCTGGAGGTTCTTCACCTTCACACACTCAAACACCTGCGAATCTTCGATACTTTGTGACTCCTCCATTCCTCTGCAGTGGTTAATGATCATCTTTTGAAGTTTTGCAAGACCAAAAAGCTCTTCTATTTTTCTCAATCTAGGAGAGTGAATCAATTCCAGGTTTATGAGTGCAAATGGAAATGTTCCAACCTCCACCGTCTCATTACATTTATGGATCTCAAGATATTGAAGGTTGGGGAAAATATCCGTGGGGAATGATATCTTTGATATTCCTGTTTTGTACAGTCGCAAGTAGTGGATCCAAAGTAGGCACATTTCAAAGGAAGAGTTCACACTATTCAATCTATTTTTCCCTCTTGACGCTGAACTCAGAGTTTAACTTTCACCTTCAAACGTTCCAAAAGGCAGTTCTATCAAGAAACAATTGTCCACTATCCATTCAGTCAACTGATTTAATAGTAGAAAGGTATCTGACAAACATTGCAAACTCCACCACAACTCCAAATACTTCAAGTCCCTTAGGTAATGTCCGAGCGAAGGAGACAGTGTTTCCAGCAAAGGCGCTATTATTTGCAGATTTTCCAAAATGCTTGACTCTCCACTGGCACTTGGGCATTCTTTTAAGTTTGGAAGATTACACAAATATAATTGTTCTAGGAACCGTTCATGTGCAATTTGGGAAGGAAATACTTTAATTTTGTCACACCATCGAAAATTTATGTATTAAAGCGTGATGATGTTTCCAAAACTTCCACTCGAGAGGATTTAAATTAATGCAGTAAGCTAAATCAAGATATTTAAGATTAATTAAATTCCCAAAGGATATCATAAGCCTCTCCAAATTACTACAAGCAGTGAGGTCGATGTGTTCCAGGTTTGTCAGATTCCCGAAGGACTCCGATAGAGACTTCAATACTAGAAATCCTGTGAACTGCAATTTTTTCAACGAATAGCTTAAAGAAGAAGGTTACACATGCTATAGAGTCTCTTTATTTTTCACAGTGATTCTATAACAATAAAGCACCATACCCTTAAATCTTGCCAGTATTAACAATATCCTCTTAATATGTGAGTGCTTGCTTCAATTAAGGTTCATCATTTTTAGAAACCAGGTTGTTTGTGTGTTGTTGAAAGATTGTATGTAAGACTGCATGTACTAGTGCCTTCGCTTCTAGCTTTAGGAACATTGTTTCCCCATCCTCTTTCATGCTCTGGGTATGTTTACGGGTTGTATTGTCTATTGGATTAATGCAACATACTTTCTAGGCACATTTTTTTGTGCTATTTCTAATAAAATTTTGTGATTAATATGCAAGTAAGATAGAGACATTATATGTGCATTTTCTCTCACATATAACAAAAAGGAAGACCTATTATAATCCAATGCCCACACCCAACTTTGGTGAGAAATATACAGTCTGTTGCGCAACATTGAATGTTTCAGTAGGTGGTATATACATAGTGGGATCATCTTGGTAAACTTGGTATATACGACGGGAGATATTTGATGATGTATATACCGCCTGTTGTAGCATTCAATGTTACACATTAAGTTGTATATTTCTCTCCCACAACTTCGACCTCCATACGCTTCTCAACTTGCTACCATGACAACAATGTAATAGTAATCCTTTTATGATTTTTTTTCTCTTCTCACACGTCCATATAATTTATACTTCCACAAGTTTTCCATTGTGCCAACAAGTGCAATGAGATTCTACCACATAAATGTGCAAAGGACTGTAAGGAGACCCTATCACATAACATTTTTATAATATTTTTTATTTATGTTATAATATTTGTTATTTATGTTATAATATTTGTTATTTATGACTATTTCGACAGGTATAGATGTTATAGCATAGCCTTGTTTATAAATGAAGATCAAAACCATCACAAGGAAAGTAGTAAAATAGTGCTTCTAACTACCCTCGCATTGGCCACATAACATTGTTATAATATTTGTTATTTATGACTATTTCGACAGGTATAGATGTTATAGCATAGCCTTGTTTATAAATGAAGATCAAAACCATCACGAGGAAAATAGTGCTTCCAACTACCCTCGCATTGGTCATGTGAACCTTCATCCGAAGGTCAAAACCATCGTAAGGAAAATAGTAAAATCATGCTTCCAACTAGCCTCGCATTGGCCATGTGAATGTTCATTCGAAAGAGATAATTTGGAAAAACAATTGCATGCACCCTTCTAAAGTTTATGGGGCCTCACTAAAATCTGATACATTTAAAAAAAAACATTCAAAACCACTATCGTGGGGGTTGAATCTTATTATTCCACCAACATTCCTTTGGGAAGAAACACTCACATTTTCGTATAGTGTTCCTTAAATTCATACTCATTTTTTTACTATCATTTAGGGTTACACAAATTCATACTCAATTTTTTCTTTCATTGGTCATGTGAACCATCATTCGAAGGTCAAAACCATCGTAAGGAAAATAGTAAAATCATGCTTCCAACTAGCCTCGCATTGGCCATGTGAATGTTCATTCGAAAGAGATAATTTGGAAAAACAATTGCATGCACCCTTCTAAAGTTTATGGGGCCTCACTAAAATCTGAGACATTTAAAAAAAAACATTCAAAACCACTATCGTGGGGGTTGAATCTTATTATTCCACCAACATTCCTTTGGGAAGAAACACTCACATTTTCATATAGTGTTCCTTAAATTCATACTCATTTTTTGTACTATCATTTAGGGTTACACAAATTCATACTCAATTTTTTTCATTGGTCATGTGAACCTTCATTCGAAGGTCAAAACCATCGTAAGGAAAATAGTAAAATAGTGCTTCCAACTAGCCTCGCATTGGCCATGTGAATGTTCATTCGAAAGAGATAATTTGGAAAAACAATTGCATGCACCCTTCTAAAGTTTATGGGACCTCACTAAAATATGATACATTTAAAAAAAAACATTCAAAACCACTATCGTGGGGGTTGAATCTTATTATTCCACCAATATTCCTTTGGGAAGAAACACTCACATTTTCGTATAGTGTTCCTTAAATTCATACTATTTTTTGTACTATCATTTAGGGTTACACAAATTCATACTCAATTTTTTCTTTGTTGTTTGCAGACTCCATGTTGACTTTAAGGTAAAAAATGGATTCCTCGTCTTCCTTTGTCGCTAATCCTTTCAAAAATAATTTGGTTGGCATGTAGTGTAATCAAGCACATAACTAAGTTCCTCTTCCTCAATGGATTTCATATGGAGTACATTACAAGTCTCTCATGAGGGCACTAATTTGATTGGAATGTAGTGTAATCAAACACATAACTATGTGCCTCTTCCTCAATGGATTTCATATGGAGTACACTATGAGTTTCTCATGAGGCCACCTCACTAATGTATAGCATAATTGTGACCCTTTGAGTTTTTATTTATTTATCTCTCTTATGCTTGCAAGAAGGCCAAATTTTAGGAAATAACATCCACACACAAAGTAACCCAACCAGAGTCCCTATGTTGTCAGCAAAAGAGAATCTCAAAGTTAGAACGTATGACACACACCATGGGCTATGAAAATGAAATACATTTAGATTATAATTGTTTTGGGGTATACTCACTCACACCCCTACCCTAATAAAGGGAACCATATGAGATAGTTGTCAAATAAAGTAGTAGTTTTGTCTACATGGACTCATCAACTACCTATTGAGTCAAAAAAGGATATTTTCTCTAAGAGAATGTTATGTCCACAAACTAAAAAAAAATATATTAGAAGAGTATTATTTCTAGTTGCAATGAGGTTCATAGAGTTTATGTCAGGGCTTCAACGCCCACCACCCTTGTTTGTCACAGACCAATCACCATATATGAAGTGCCCCTTCTCTGTCCTCTTAGAATTGCACCATATTGAAATCCCCTCAAATATGATATGGGGAACTTGGGTGATCATAAAACATCCAACACCAAATTATTTCATGCTCATTGGTATTGTTGGAGGCGTAAACATTAGGAAATCCTATATGTGGATCATCCATATGTTACACATAAAAATTCCTCACTTCAACGATGTCACATTCTCATTGTCGTAAGTGTCACACTTTTGTCGCAAGTGTCGTAAGTGTCACATTCTCTTCACGTAAGTGTTGCATCACAAACGACACCATGAGAACCCTTGATACAACCCCTAAAACATGTTAGAAGAAGAACCTCCATCATTTGACAGTCGGAAAAAAGTGTTTTTCTATGGGAATTAGTCATATTAGAAACTTTTGGAAGATTAACGCTCCCCTACTCATATACAGGGAGCGCTAGTGCTCTTTGTGTATCTAGCAGGGAGAATTGTAGTGCTTTTTTTCCCATTGTAAGGGATCATCGAATTGGTTGAGCAAATCTTGCAAGAAATCCCCTTTTTCTCTAAAGACAACTATGGATGGATCGAGTTGGTTTGGCTTGAATCTAACCCTCAGGCTGCATCTAAGGGAGATATCATAACTGATGGAGTCATATCCTCAACTATTCCTAAATATAACCAAGTTGGTTGAGCCACTCAAAGCCTATAAATGGAGGCATTCTCATAGTGACCAGGAGAATAAACTTATCAGCAAAGCATTGTTATTCTGATTGTGGATATTTTGAGCAAGGGTTGGACAAGGAGGACTTGGGGAGTTTGTTGAAACGTCATATGAAGATTGTAAGTGTCTCTTTAAAATTATCATTAATATACTTGGCCTATTTCCTTCTCATATGTGTTTACATGTACTTATCTATGCTTGTTTTAATCTTTCATAGATAGATTGATTTTGTCTAATCCATTAAAGTAGGAGATACTTGTTTGTCTCTTCTGATCCATTGCAGGTATTGTTCTGAAGTAAAGGATTGGAACAATGTAAACAAACTTCAAAAGTGAGGTACAACATACTATCCCTCCTTCTCTCTTTTTCAATGGCTATAATTAATCTATAGGAATGGTAGTGTCCAAAGGTAGTTTTTTGTCTTGGTAGAGGAGTCTGTACTCCAAGGGAAGATTCACCTCTCCACAAGGGAATTATTCTGTAGTATAAAAACCACGAGAACACTTGATACAACCCATAAAACATGTTAGAAGAAGAAGCCCCATCATTTGGCAGTTGGAACAAAGTGTTTTTCTATGGGAATTAGTCATCTTGGAAATTTTGGAATATCAACGCTCCCCTGCTCATATATAGGGAGCGTTAGCACTCTTTGTATATCTAGCAGGGAGCATTGTAGTGCTCTGTTTCCTGTTGTAAGGGAGTGTTGAATTGGTTGAGAAAATCTTGCAAGAAATTCCCTTTTCTCTAAAGACAACTATGGATGGATCGAGTTGGTTTGGCTCGAATATAACCCTTAGGATTCATATAAGGGAGATATCACAACTAATGGATTCATATCCTCAACTAATCCCAAATATAAAAAAGGTGTTTGAGCCTCTCAAATCCTATAGATCGAGGCATTCTCATGGTGAATAGGAGGAAAAAATTATTAGCAAAGCATTATTATTCTGATTGTGGATCTTTCGAGCAAGGGTTGGACAAGGAGGACTTGGGGAGGTTGTTGCAACATCATCTAAAGATTGTAAGTGTCTCTTTAAAGTTATCATTAATATACTTGGCCTATTTCCTTCTAGTATATCTTTACATGTACTTTTTTATGCTTGTTTTAATCTTTCATAGATAGATTGATTTCATCTAATCCATTAGAGCAGGAGATAGTTGTTTGTTTCTTGTGATCCATTGAAGGTATTGTTTGTAACTCGTGGATTGGATCAGCATGGACAAACTTTGAAAGTGAGATAAATCATACTATCCCTCCTTCTATCTTTTTGGATGGGAATAATTACTCTATAGGAATGGTAGTGTCCAAAGGTAATCTTTCGTCTTGGTAGAGGGGTTTGTACTCCAAGGGAAGATTCACTTGTCTGCAAAGGAATTATTATGTAACAAAAACACCATGAGAACACTTGATACAACCCCTAAAACATGTTAGAAGAAGAATCCCCATCATTTGACAGTCAGAAAAAAGTGCTTTTCTATGGGAATTAGTTATCTTCCCAACTTTTGGAAGATCAACGCTCCCATTCTCATATACAGGGAGTGCTAGTGCTCTTTTTCTATCTATAAGGGAGTGTTGTAGTGCTTTGTTTCTACTTTGTTTCTAATTATAAGGGAGTGTCAAATTGGTTGAGAAAATTTTGCAAGAAATCCCCTTTTTCTCTAAAGACAACTATGGATGGATCGAGTTGGTTTGGCTCGAATCAAACCTTGAGGTTGCATTTAAGGGAGATATCACAACTGATGGACTCATATCTTCAACTAATCCCAAATATAACCAAGGTGGTTGAGCCTCTCAAAGCCTATAAATGGAGGCATGATCATGGTGAACATGAGGAGAAAATAATCAGCAAAGCATTCTTATTTTGATCGTGGATCTTTTGAGCAAGGGATTGGACAAGGAGGACTTGGGGAGGTTGTTGCAACATCATTTGAAGATTGTAAGTGTCTCTTTAAATTTATCATTAATATATTTGGCATATTTCCTTCTAGTGTGTGTTTACATGTACCTGTTTATGCTTGTTTTAATCTTTCATATTAGATAGATTGTTTTTTTCTAATCCATTAGAGTAGGAGATAGTTTTTTGTCTCTTGTGATCCATTGCAGGTACTATTCGAAACTCACGGATTGGAGCAGCGTGGGAAAACTTCGAAAGTGAGGTACATCATACTATCCCTCCTCTCTTTTTCGATGGGCATAATTAATCTATAGGATTGATAGTGTCCAAAGGTATTTTTTTGTCTTGGTAGAGGGGTCTGTACTCCAACGGAAGATTCACCTGTCCGTAGGGGAATTATTCTGTAACAGAAATTGGAGACTCCACTAGGGATCGAATTTTCAGTTTTGGTTATTTCCTTGGTTTTTCCTTGCCTTTTTATTATCTTTGTATCCCATTTTCTTATTTAATCCATCCTTACATCTTTTCATTTTTGCTAAGTTGTCTTACAAAGTCTCTAATTGAATTTCCCTGATTTTTTTATTTTTCTGGTTTTTTATAAAACTTTTCTCAAAACTAGTGCCCTATCTAGTTTAAGTTAGAACACTGATAGTTTGATCAGTGCTCCCCCAGAGTGCATTACAGAGTGTTGTAGCGCTCTGGTGCTGTGATTACCAGAGCATTGATTTTCTTAAAACTTAAAAAATGTTGATTGTTTTCTTGTTGGGCATAGTTATTGGGTCTTTCTCTCTGGATCAAATCCTATTCTATCGGTTCTTGTCTTTTGTTTGGCTTACAACTTGCTTATTTTCATTCTTTTAGTCTTGATTGGGTTTGTGTTGTTTTTCCTTTTTGCAAAATCAACTGTTTTTCTCAATCTTGGTTTCTTTTTGTTGCTCTTTTTTATTATATAATTGATTAGAGGTTTTCATAAGGAAATTTCATTGATATCAGTACTATTTACTTTGTCTTCGATCCCTTACTCAATTCCAGAAGACTATTAAGTGTGATTTTTTTCTTTTTGGTATTTTTCTTTGAGTGAATAGTTTGTTCCTTTGATTTCTTGTTGACTGTTGAGAGTGTGTTAAGCCCTAAATAGTGGCTCATTACCCATTAATTAGGGCATATTAAATTAGTAATGTTATTTTATTTATGTCGGCTTTAGTCCATTAGTTGTAATTATACCTCCTAGTCTCCTATATATACCTAGGAGACATTTTCATTTTGAATCATCTTGTAATTGTACATTTATGTGGGCATAAGGAGGTTTACCCCTCGAAGAGGCTTATTATATGAGTTTCTCTCTCTTTCAAGGTGTTGATTACTTATTCTGAGTTTTTTCTATGCTATATTGATATTTGGTTCTTAACATATGGTATTAGAGCTCAAGGTCTTGGGGTTTCGCTGCTACATATGAGACACCTTGGAATTTTCGATATAACTTGTTTTCTAAAATGTTTCAGAAGGAACAAATTGGAGGATATTTAGTAGACGAATCAAGGTACGTTGTGTTAAAATTTCATCTCCTGAGGCCTTATAATTTCTGAGATACAGCCTGTGCAATATAGGCTTCTGGAATCATCCTGAACTGAGTCATTGAGTAATGTTCGCTATAAATTTTTTTATGTAACGTTTCAGACCCTGAACTCCGAAGTCTATTCACATAAATTAGTAAGGTATCTGTGGTAAAAATTTCATCTTCTGGGTCATCTTAAATTTGTAGATACACCCTGTGGAAGATAGGGTATTTGACTAGTCCTATTGACTAGTCTCAAGAAGGTGTTCCAGGTAAAACAATCATAACTTCTTCCTAGAGTATCCAAATTGAGTGAGACTAGTTTCATTGGATAGTGGACAGTATGTAGTATTTTTGGTACGAGTTTCATAATTTTATATCATTTATTTTGTGTGGGGAACGCTATACAAGTGAGATCTCATGGAAAGGCCAAAAATCAACAAGTTGTGGGGAAGTTACCATAAATTCCACTTGGCACATACAATTTTGATCAGAACTATGGAATTACAGAGAAGAAATATCAAAGAACTACAAAAAATAAAGTTTCATACCTAGAAGGGATGAAACTTTGGAGATACAACAAAATAAATATTGTCTAGCAGAACCACCTCAAAATCAAGGTTCAAAAGTGATACTTGGCCAACATGCCACCCAAAAAGGGAACTTCTACACCAAATAAGCCTTCAGAAAATCCTAATTGGACTCTTGTTGCAGGTGAAGAAATGTGTAGGGACATAAATGATTTACAAAAGAAGACAGTAACAAAAGATGAACTACAAGAGATGGAAGCTAATTTGGAGGCAATAAATACTAAGATGGATGGTTTAAAAGAGGAGATCATGGAAGGATTGAAAAATTTCGTAATAGAGAGGACACCTGAAAGTGAAAATGTATCCCATGAAATTCATGATGAGGACACAAGGAAGGTGAATCAAGA
>SNQJ01S0190668.1:0-18072 GCA_010110895.2 Picea sitchensis | reverse complement strand
GAAGTCTGAAGGAAAGAGTGTCATCATGGTGATTGTTGATAGACTGACCAATTACGCACACTTTTGTGCACTCTCTCATCCCTTCAAAGCTAGTACAGTTGCCACCGCATTCATGGAGATAGTTCAAAAGCTACATGGCAGCCGAAAGATTATTGTAAGTGATAGAGATCCCATCTTCACTGGACATTTTTGGACATAATTATTTTCTTGTTTGGGTACTCAATTGCCTCATATCTCATCCTATCATCCTCAATCTGATGGACAAACCGATATAGTGAACAAATTTCTGGAAGGCTACCTTCGTTTCTTCATCTCTGATAAACAAACACAATGGTTCAAATGGTTGCCCTTGGCAGAATGGTGTTATAACACTTCCTTTCATACTGCAACAAAAATGACACCATTTATGGCACTCTATGGATAACACCCTCCTTCCATCACTTCTTCTCTAAAAGAAAAATCTAAAGTTCAAGCAGTGCAAGATCACATCGAGCATCAACAACAAGTTCTCCAAATATTAAAGGACAACTTGACCATGGCACAAAATCGTATGAAACAACAAGCACATCAACATCATAGTGAAAGAATTTTTTAAGTAGGGGATTGGGTGTTTTTAAGACTACAACCATACAAACAAATGTCCCTCAAGCAAGCCAAGAAGGACAATAAATTATCACCAAAGTACTATGGCCCTTATAAGGTGTTGAAAAAGATTGGTACTATGGTATACAAATTGGAGTTGCCTGCATCTTCACGAGTACACCCAGTTTTCCATGTTTCATTCTTAAAAAAGGTTATAGGTGACAAGATCCCGGTTCAAACTATATTTCTAGAACTTGAAAAGGAAGGAAAAATCATATTGGATCCTAAATCCATCACTGACACAAGAATTCGCTAGCTGAGGAATAGATCCATTTCAGAGTATCTCATTAAATGGAGGAAACTATCAGCTGAAGATTCCACTTGGGAAGATGAGTCTTTTATACAGAAGCATCCAAAGTTACTCAAGCGTTGTGGAAAACACTTGTCTCAAGGGGAGGGGCATGTTAAGCCCTAAATAGTGGCTCATTACCCCTTAATTAGGGCATATTATATTAGTAATGTTACTTTATTTATGTCGGCTTTAGTCCATTAGTTGTAATTATACCTCCTAGTCTCCTATATATACCAAGGAGACATTTTCATTTTGATTCATCTTGTAATTATACATTTATGTGGGCATAAGGAGGTTGCCCCCTAGAAGAGGCTTATTATATGAGTTTCTCTCCTTTTCAAGGCGTTGAGTACTTATTCTGATGTTTTTCTATGCGATATTGATATTTGGTTCTTGATTTCATTGATATCAATACTATTTACTTTATCTTTGATCCCTTACTCAATTCCGAAAGACTATTAATTGTGGTTTTTTTCTTTTTGGTATTTATCTTTGAGTGAATAGTTTGTTCTTTTGATTTCTTGTTGACTGCTGAGAGTGTCGTTGTTTGTGTACTTTTTCTTCTTCTTTTTCAAATCATAGTAGTGAATTCACTTTTCATTATTAGTGAAAGAAAGAAGCATTAGATGAACTTTTCAATTTACATTTGCAACCAAACAAATAAATACTTGTATGCATTGGTTTATGAATATTGGAAAGGATTTATTTATAATTTGGAAAATTGTTTGAATTCTTGTTGAAGATGAAATTGTATAAAATTATGCATTCTTGAGTGTTTTTTAGTGAAAGAAAAGAAACTCTTCTCCTTCCTGTAGCTAGAATTTCATTGAAAGGAAATTTTTCATCTCATTATTTTCATCATTTTTGGAGTCGAGTATCAAACATCATCAGTTTCACTATCATTCGCCTTTGTGTAATGAACAACCATGAAAATGAACGCTAATTAAAATCAAACTAGAAACTTTTATTTTTAAGATCTTTACACCAACACTAGACTAGGACTAGAGCTTTGGAATAGGCTGAAAGAATAACTCTCCAATGCATTCAAGACAAACTCAAAATCTTTTGATAGGGAGAGTAAATCTAATTTTTGTATAAGCATAATTAGGATCCCGCTCTCACACAAGGGTTACACATGAGGTCATGTTTGGGAAAGCAATGGATATTATCCCTCTGAGGCTTAACCGTTTTTAGTAGTACAATCGTATTTTGGGGGTCCTTCTTGAGGCTCAACTATTTTCATTTGGCCTCAAAGCTTTGTTAATTACAAATTCGTTCGGGGTCCTCTGGAGTTTACCGGTTCATTTTTCCTTAGTTCTCTTGAATAATTTTAGACTTGATATCATGCCCATACGTTCAGACTCGACAGTTGAATGTACCTTCCTAGAGTCTGACTGCGAGTTGGTATTCTTAGTAGGAACAATATTTAGGGTCCTTACATGAGGCTATGGTGAAGGGAAGTCTTTGTTGTACCTGGAACATACATTGGTCAAACTCACTCAAACTCCTTGGAGGGTAACCCACGGGTAAAACCGTGAGGAAGCTTGCACCAAGGTGTAAGTCTGTTAAGCAGGACGCCAACGTAACTGATCCACCCAATCATATCATATCCCCTTCTCAATTTGATCACGCAATGTTGGATTTCATCACCAACTAGTACGTTCATTGAGAGAAGGCATTGTTTGCTTGTTGGTTTTCTAGATTTTTTAGTGAGTGTTGTTCTTTTACTTTAGTTGTCCTTAGAAATTGGTATTGTGGCCAATAAAGGTCTTCATAGATCATGTAGGATGCAATGGTTTCCTCCAAAAGGCTACGAACCCTTACCTCCTAACTCACCTGAAGACATCTACTATGAAGAGATTGAAAATCATTCATACGTTGGGAGTGTTGGTACTCCTTTGCTAGAAAATCCTGATAGAGCCTTAGTTACGGTTGATGAGGGTTCCACCCTTCCTATTAACCTGACTTTGTTAGTTCCTCTCAATCCACTTTTGGTTTGAATGGACTCCTTAGGTAACATTGTAGTAGAATATTACCCTCAACTATTTTTAAGGCCATATAATCAATTAGATATGGAACCGATACAACCAAATTTTAACGAAGAATACACCACTCCTATATGTTCTACTGAAATGGTAGATCCACATCAAACTCATATTCATTCTATATGGATAACTCCATTGGGACGAGACCTTTATGAAAAATTTAATTTTAGTCAACCACCTTTTTACCCTCCACATGCCTCTGCCACCACCGGTGTAGAGGAAGGACTGTCAGGTCATCCCATCACCAGTCACGTTGAACCGATGGTCAATATTGATACCACTTTAGGCTAGGTTCAAAGTGAAATAGGAGTCATGTTACCCAGTCATTTTCAAAGTACCTTAACAGTTACACCTCATATCCCCCTTCAAGCTACAACTTTGTATACTCCATAGAATCCAATTGGGACATATTCACATCTCAAAATGAAAAAACCTACCACACACTTGAACCCAACTATGGGTTAAATCCCTATCGGGGGGAAACCATCCTACAACATGCAAATTCCTTACCCTCCTTAGGGTCAACTTAGTTACCCTCCTCAAGGGAAACCTAGTTATCCACCTCAAACTAATCAAGTGAACTATCCTCCTGTGGGTTACACTTGTTATACTCCCTAGGGGAAAATGGGTTTACCCTCTCCTTTTATGCACACTCCTCAACAAGTAAATCCTACCATTGCTGGTCAACAATAACAACATATGGGAGGGCCTGCTGGCTACAATTATCCACCTCAACCATTTTACGGCCCTACTGGTGTCCCTATTCCACACCAGTATCATCCACAGTTCCATCGACAACTACCGTTCTTAGCCACTATAGATCTACTAGATCTGTCAAGATTGGCAAATGATCCTATATTACATTCTCCTTTTTGGCTAGTTATTCCTACTAAATTGCCTTCCAATATTCCAAAATTTGACGGTAAACCTAGTGAAGACCCTAATAACCACGTTATGACCTTTCATCTATGTTGTTCATCAAATTCTCTAATGGATGATTCTATTTGGGCTATTAATGTTGGTAAGGTTGGGAAGTAAGGAAACTACTCGCTAAAGGAAGGTGATTCATTTTTTGTTATGTCTTTTATAGCGTACACTTATGGGTACAAAGGCTAAATGCTACATTGAATTACAACGTGGAACATTTAAATATTTTAATTCACTTTCCATGGATTTTTTCACACACTTCCAATTACCTATCCTCTACAAAACCAGCATGGAACTTTTGACCTCCCTTCGTCAGACCAACTATGTGCATATCTCTGATCATATTCATGAGTGGAGACAACAATGATAATTGATAAAACAAACCATTCCTGACCAATTGTTGGTTGAATGGTTCACCAAACGTCTTTTGCCTCCAATTTATAGTGACGTCACCATGGGTGGTGTCATTAAAAAATAGGAAGACATTGCTCAAGCCCAGTATCTGGACTTGATTTATTTCCAATCCGGTACTTTGTATGAATTGATTCCAAATGCTCCCCCTCCATCAACCAATCCATCAAAACCATCCTCCACCACTCATGTAGATGGAGTTATTGGTTCCATCAAAACCCATTCCAGTGCAAAGTTGACCAACATGACCAATCGTTCAGTCACTGTCCCTGCTACCGGATCGACTACACTCTCCTCAAATTCCCCCCCGACTCAAATATCTGCGGTGAATGCAGTTCAATCTACTTCTCCAAGGAAACCATAGGGGAATAAGAAAACTAAGAATAAACCCAAGAAAAACAATAATCAAACTGAAAATGAAAAAACACAAATGCAACCACCTGCTACTGAGAAAAAACCACAATGCAAACTAAAATTTCCATGTCTCATTTGTGGTGGAGATCACTACACACGATATTGTCCTCATCAAGATGAAGTTGCCAAACTTTTTAAATGAAACTCTCAACCTGATGTATTGACACATACTTTTCCAAAGTAGCAATCACTAGTTTCCCAAGCTCCTACACCTCTGACAAGAGGTAATTCAAATAATCCTCCTAATGAGGAAGCTTCGTTGAGTGCACACATTTACATGTTTAATGGGATAGATTTGACTTCTTGTACTACAAAATATGACACACCTTGAGGTAAACCTAATAAATAAAAGGTACTACCAGTACTACATCGGATCCACTACCTACTACAGTTACCCCTCCATCTAGGCCACTCTAGATTGAGAAACCCAACTTTGACTCTATTATACACTCTCCCAAGAGCACAATTCGAAAGTCGACCTTTAATCCTAACTTGTGTGTTGCTCAAAACTATAACATCGTTGAAGATTTGGCTCAAGGACCTTCTGCTATGTCAAGTCTCGAGGTTCTACAACATTTCCCTAACCATCATAGGACACTCTTGGAAACCATCAGAGCTATATATCCTGATTCATCTAACACTCATGTTTAACCTGGATAATTTTAAATCATGACTCTCTCACCAACTTGCTTTCTAGATCGATGTTTTTTTCCATAATCAACATATTCATTGCACGATATTGGACAAGAGGGAATCCACATGTGTCATGTCCTTGTCTTATTGGAAAGGCCTTAAATCACATGGTCTTAATCAATATCTCACCATGTTACAAGAATTTGATGGAAGAGGTTTTCGACCTCATGGATTATTACAATCCTTAGCCATTCACTTGGGAGGCAATATTGTTTCTATTGATGTTGAAGTAGTTGATTCTCCCCTCGATTATAACTTGTTGCTAGGGAGAAGTTGGTTCTATGCTATGACTATCATCACTTCATCGCTTTTTTTATGTGTCCAATTCCCTCATCAAGGTAAGATTGTGACCATCAATCGGTTAGATTATTGTACCCCCGACGCTCGCACTCAAATGACCAACAACATTCCATTTTTGGGAGACTCCAAAATCAGTTATGAAAGTGTTGGGGTAGGTCTCTTGAAATACTCTTCGCTTATGGGTACCTTCCCTACACCTCTTCCTCCCACTATGCAACATATCACAATGGTTAACATTATTTCAACTATGGCACATCAATCCTTTGAATCATATGAACCTTGGATTGTGCCTAGTACCTTAGAATTTGATGCACTAGGTGACACCATGCCACTTAGTCCCGTAGAGGTTGAATACAAAGACATCCAGTCTGCCACTCCTCCATCGAACTACCAACATTTGTTGGCATCTACGACTTACTCATTACCATCCTGGTTATATTCCCTATCCTCTACTTTCAATTACATCCTACATATTTTTCCATCAGATGAATCTATTATGGAAATTCTTACTAAGTATCGAAGAGGAACCACGGGATGACAACCACCATCGTTCATCCTTTCTTCCCAGTTTGGATGACATAGAGAAATATATTTCATCTATCTTTCCTAGTGATATCGTCGAATCTCCCCAATATCCAATACTCACTCAGGATATCATATTTGAAGGGAATTTGGAAAACATCTCTTCCATTATCATTGTTGACATATACATTAAACAAGCTATTGTGGAAAACATATAACTAGGTGAAAATTGTTCAGCTGAAGAAGTTGACACTTATGTTGCTTTGTTTAAAGAATTTCATGACATATTCTCCTAGAGTTACAAATAAATGTCAAGGATCAATCCATCGATCGTTGTGCATGAAATCAAAACTTACCCAGGAGTTAAACCTATGAGACAAAAACTTTTCCCAGTCCATCCTAAGAAAACTACGACAATTAAGGCAGAGGTAGAAAAAAATTTGAAATTTGGTTTTATTTATCCTGTCCCTTTGACCGAATGTGTTTATAACATCGTTCCAGTCACAAAGAAATGGGGGACCATTCGTGTTTGTGTCAATTATCAGTATCTTAATAAGTCTTGTCCCAAGGACAATTACCCTACACCCTTTATCGACCAAATTATCGATAATTGCATCGGAAGCATCATTTTCTCTTTTATGGATGGATTTTCTGGATATAACCAGGTCAAAATTTTACTGGCTAATCAACATAAAATAGCCTTCATCTGTCCTTGGATGACTTTCACTTATCATACATTACCTTTTGGCCTTAAAAATGTTGGAGCCACTTTTCAGCGAGCCATGTTGTATGCGTTCCACGATATCAAAAATATTGTTGAACCTTATCTTGATGACTTACCTACTCACTCGTCTTGTTGATGAGACTACATTGGTCACCTACGAGCCATATTTATTGGATGTTTGTTTTACAACATATGTTTGAACCCCCATAAATTCATTTTTGTTGTCGAATCAAGGAGACTCCTCGGATTCGTAGTCTCCAAAGACAAGATTAGGGTGGATCCCTTAAAATTCAAAGCCATTCTAGCTTTACCTCCTCCCAACAACCTCAATCAGCTGTAAAGTTTGCAAGGCAAGGAAAAATTTCTTCTCCCCTTCATTTTTAAGTACGCTGAAATCACTAAAGGATTCATGAGATTGTTGCATAAAGATGCCCCTTTCATCTGAGATGCCACCACTCAGTGCTATTTAATGATATTAAGCATACCTTAATGAACATGACTCTTTTGCACCCATTGATTTATGAGAAATATTATATCATTTATTTGGATGCATCCACTTCCACTATTTCTATGGTGTTAGTACATGAGGATGAAGATGACATTGAACATGTGATCTACTATTTGAGTAAATGTTTGCCTGGTCTCGAACTCCGATATTCACATGTCGAAAAGTTGGATTTGGCAGCAGTTATTCCTATCCAAATCTTTCACCATTAAATTTTGTTACACACTATCATGGCCATCGCAGACTCAAACCCCATGTACCACATCTTGACCCATCAAGTACTTGGGGGAAAATATTCCAAATGGATCGTCATTCTTCAATAATTCGATCTCAAGTTTTCCAACTCAAAGGATAAGAAATCATTGGTTTTTGCTGAATTAATTTGCGATCTTCCCCATACTAATGAGGATATTGAGCCCAATGATTTCCTTCCTGATGAATCCCTCTTCCTTATTAGTACGTCTTATCCTTGGTATGGAGATATTCTTCTCTATCTTAAAACCCAATGTTTTCAGCCTAGCATTTCATGTGATGAACGACGTCGTATTAGACACCACTCAAAGAAATACCTTATCATTGGAGACACCTTGTATCATCGTGGCATTGATATTGTCTTATGATGTTTCTTAACCCATGAAGAGGATGAAAAAGTATTAAATGACTGTCACCTTGGAGCTTTTGGTGGTCAAATGTCTGGGATGGCTACAACCCAAAAAATTCTACGTGTTGGTTATTTTTGGCCCTCCATATTCAAAGATTGCATTGAGGCCATTAAACAATACTCACCCTGTCAGATATTTCATAGGAAATCACGTACCTACCTAGATATACTTCATCCCATTGTTGTCGTTGGCCCCTTTTCAAAATGGGGCATCAATTTTATGCAATGTAAACCTACCTCAATCAGGGGGCATGGTTATATCATCGTTGCCATCGATTATTTCACTAAATGGGCTGAGGATATGCCTACAATTCTTAATGATGGCTGCATTGCAACACTTTTTGTGTTCAATCACATCATCATTTGATTCAGTGTGCCAAAATCTATTGTAAATTATCATGGATCCCATTTCCAGAACCAGATGACGGGTGAATTACGCACCAAGTTAGGTTTTCTCCATGACAACTCATCCCCCTACTATCCTCGGGAAAATGGACAAGTTGAAGCCATAAACAAAGTCATGAAGACCATGCTTCAATGCATGGTGAGAGTGAACAAAACCTCTTTTCACTTGCAACTCTTCTCCTCACTCTGGGCTTATCGGACTTCAGTTAAAAACACAACTACATTTACACCCTTCCAATTGGTATATGAGATAGAAGCGATATTACTGATCGAATGTGAGATCCCTTCATTGAAACACATCGTAGAACTCTTACCCCACACTTCTACTAAAGAGGAATGATTCTTATATTTGACCAAGTTGGAAGAAACTCATCGTGACGCGACTCTCATCAACGAGATGTATCAAAAACACATGAAAAATCAATATGATAAGTCCATCCAACCTCGCACTTTCATAGAAGGAGATCTAGTCCTAGTCTATGATCAAGATAATGACAAACTTGGGGCAGGAAAGTTAGAACCCATGTGTCATGGGCCATACTTCATAAAACATGTGTTACACAAAGGAGCCTATGAGTTAGTAGACTACAATGGAATATCTATCGGTGAGCCTCGAAATGGGATTTAACTCAAGAAGTACTATGCATATAATATCTTGCATGTGTGCTTTGTACATTATTTTACTATACACTTTTCACTTAGTGTTTCTTTTCTTTTGCATGCAAGAGTTTTGTCTCATCTGTTGCTTATAATTTTCTTTGTGATTGAATGCGCATATGACATCATACTTTCCCATCTATTTTGGGTTTGTGGATTGTGCTAGTTGACATACCCAGAACATCGCTTCTGTAGCTTGGGTCATCTATCACTTTGGCGAGTTAGTGAGTTCAGGAGGAATTTTCCTTGGATCTACAAGCAATAACGTTGCAGAGTATCATGTTGTCATCGAACTCTTAACTGAAGCCTCCTCTCTAGGTATTTCTCAATTGATTATCAACCTCGACTCCGAACTCATGGTCTGTCAGCTAAATTGTGAGTACATCATTCACAGCTCAACTTAAATATGTCTCCATCTGAAGGTTCACCGTCTCAAAAGAGATTTTGAATTTCTTGAGTACAGACACATATTGAGAGAACTCAACATGATCGTGGATTCATTAGCGAATTACATGTTGGATTGGTATATTGCGCATAGATAAACATTTCAAACATAAATCATATGTACAAAACATCACATGAAACAAAAAATGCAACATAGGTAGGCACCGAAAAACTCGTATATATGTGTGTGTGATAGAATTGTTTTTTTGAAATACATCATACAAAAGTACATGACGAGGAAAAACTTTGGCCTTCATGCCCATAATATCATCATAAAGACTAAAAAATGACCGAGGACTCTAATCATCTTCCTGTATCACATTGTTCTCTACATAGCACACTATCACTCATGACATCCATCGTAGAAAATGATTGAGGTATTCAGATACCCCAACTGTATTCCGTTGAAGATGTAAAGGCACATCTCGCCTCCTCAATGGAGGAACATCCATCGTCAAGACATGAAGGTTTCTCTCTACCTCCCAGAGTCCTCCCACTACAACATCATGCTAATCTTATGCATGTGCATCCCCTGTTGATTAATTGGGTTGGTTGTCATTGATGTCAACCCTTGAAGAAAGTCCGATAGCGAATTTAGGTAGCACAAAGGTTTGGGCAATGTACCTAAGTTTGTTTGATGTATAATGGTATGAGTTTTAATATATTTGAATATAATACTATTCTACATGGATATTACATGTCATACCATTTCTGGTGGTATGTGGAATGTCACATAACTCCTCCTGGTTAGAGAATTATGGCCATGTGAAGTTGGAGAACCCTCACGAGTCATCTAGAAGCCCCAAAAGGTCAAAGTAGTCAAAGTGGTTGCAAAGAAGAAATTATTTAAATAATAAAGTGAAGCTATGAGTGTACTATAAGTCAAAGTGGATACAAAATAAATTATTTAAATAATAAAGTTAATGGATAAATTACTAAGTGGACAAGCAGTTAGAAGTGGGTTATCCCTAAAATAAGGAAAGTGGTTTAAGATGGTTAGAAGGTAACCCCTTGAGGAAGATACATAAAATTATAAATAAGATGCAAGGGTCTCTCATTTTAATCACACTTGAGAATATTGAATATCTACAAATTACTAAGGTAACCAAATCATATCTAAGGAGAACTTCAGAGGGAAGGTGAAGTAAAGAAGGCCAAAATTCAAGGGAGGATAAATTATTTTGATGATGCTTTCTATGGTATGTTATTTACAGGTCATCTCCACATTTTCGCAATAAAAAAATTTCTCAAATTATTCAGACCGCGAAATCTGGAGGTTGTTGAGGAAACATATCCAAGTAGCTTTGATAAAAATTTCATCTTGTGGGTCATTGTATTTTTGGATTTACACTCTGTAGAAAATAGGGTTTGTGGCTAGTCCTGAAACTAGTCTAAAATAGGTGTTTCAGGTAAAAAATTCATAAATTATTCATAACATATACAAATTTAGTCAGACAAGATGTATTGGTTAGAGTATAGTCTTTAGTATTCTGTGTACCATTTTCAGATCCATACAAAAAATACTCCGTGCTGGGCACGCTCTCTCTAAAATAAGCCAAAATTCAACAAGGTATGCCATTATTGCTATAACTCCTTTTTTGAGAGGTTCCAAGTAGTGAAACCTGGTGTACTTTGTATGTGCATGACTGCTCATTTTTTCCTTGTTTATTTACTCTGCAACTATTGGATAATAACGCCACATTGATATAACACTTTCATTTTATGGTTAAAAAGGATTATATTTCTCTGTTAATGATTCACGCCCCGTCTCAATAATACAACAATTGGTATTAGAGATAGGTTCCTTCAGAAACCAGTTTAACCACTGAAAGGTAGATCATGGAGAGAAACAACATGTATAAAAATAGAATACCATAGTTTGATGGATAAAAGTATGCATTATGGAGCAGAAGGATTTAAATATATATATATAGGCATAGGTATTTGAAACTTGGCAATCAATAGTAGATGGATATGAAGAACCAACAATTCCGCCAACAAGTGAAAAAACAATGAAAATCAGTCAAAATAATTCCAAAGCCACAAATGCACTTCTGAATCGTCTTACTGAATAGGTATATACCAAATTTGTACATTATAAATCTGCTAAAGAGATTTGGGACAAACTTAAAAATATTTATGAAGGAGATTCAAAAGTCAAAGAAACAAACCTTCAAACTTACAGAGGTTAATTCGAACAACTAAAGTTGAAGGAAGATGCTAATATTGTCAGTGTTTCATGGAAATATACATAGGAGATCTAGCTAAAGAATACACAAACACAACTTATCAAGAAAAGGAAGAGAGATACACAATGAATAATGAGAATCAATGCATATTATGATCTTATCAATGAGTGAGTGATGTTCACTCATATAGGCAATGAAATCCTATAATTATGAATGCATGCATAATAGTGATGGTATACAATTAGAAAGTCTAAATAGAACTAGTTAGTTAACTCCCACTGAACTAGTGTGCCGAAAATATAAATTTCTCCAACACCCCACTGAACATCACTATGGAGTAAAAAATGAGTCTTGGCTACTAGGCCATATTAGGTACTCATGTACAATGCAACTAATGAACACTGAATAAAAGTGAGAAAAGAGGGAAAACCATGTGGGAACAAATCCCCCCCTCAAAAGATAATGTATCAAAAGAAGAAAATGGCAGTTGCCAGGAAACTTTGTTCTCCACTGCAAGACGATCCCGCAAAGTCTGAAACTTCTGCTCACTGAAATTCTTCGTGAAGATGTAGAAATATTTATGGATTTGAGGAAGTCCTTTGGAAACATGTCTAGCCTTGTACCTCTTGATCCTTTGGACCCATCTGCACCTGAAAATATTCCTTTCTGGTGGAAGTGGAACCAGATGCGAAGTTTGATTCTTTAGGAGTGAGTCATACTCCTTCTGCATGGTTTCTTTCCATAATGGATTTCCCACAACCTTATTGTAGTTCTGCAGATCATTGGATTGAACCATATAACAATGCATGGGAATCGCAGGTTCTAAAGATGAAAGTACATGAGAAGGCTTCTCATGCTGAGATCGAGTCATCCTTGAATCCAATGGATTCCCTGCAAGGTTTCCTGGTGCCTGAAGTGTGGTCTATGCCTTCTTGGGCATATGCTAAAGCTTCATCATTGGATTCTTATCTGGTTGTACTACCTGCTTATTTCCATGTACAGAATATGAGTGTATGGAATCATCTCTCATGTCTGAAACTGATGGAAGCACAAGAGTATATGCATGTTGCACTCGAGGTGCATGCAAAGTACTATCCATATGTGTAATTAGAAAAGATGAGTCATCGTCAGAAAACTTAGTGAATTTCTACAAACTTGACTTGTGATCCACCTCACCAATTGCAATGATGGAATTGTCATGCATGTCAATTACTGAAAATGAATTTGATGTAAATTCAATCTTTTTACCTTTCTGAGTAATCTGATAAACTAAGAGTAGATTCATAGAGAGATTTGGAACATGTAGAACATTCTTAGAACTGCCATTGTGGAGTTCCACTCTCCCTTCTGCTACTAATGTTACTGGAGTATCATCCCCCATGAGAATAGGGGGTATTGAGCATGGACTCAAAGAAGAGAAAACTTCCTCTTTCACTGCCATATGATGGGATGCACCAGAATCTATAATCCATGAATTAGATGAGGAATTAATTGCAACCATAGCTTGATGATTAACTTTCTTAGGAGAAGTATCTTCTTCCTTATTCTTCTTGACTCCCTCTGGAATGAAGTTTCCAAGGTTTTTCCGTTGAAGTGCCTGTGCCATAAGATCGATCTATTTCTTCATGCATGTGGATTATTCATGATTTGGTTTATTGCGGTAAGTGCACTGCTTTCCATTCTTCTTCTTATTGGAATATAAAGAGTCTTTGGAGCCTGGAGAATCATTAAAGGGTTTGGAATATCCCTCCTTCCCATTCTATTTGGATGACCCTTTTCAATCATTTGGAGATATTCCTCATCGTTTTTGCAGAAAGTAAGTCAGAAGATCGTCTATCTAGCTAAAGCATACACAAACAAAGCTTATCAAGAAAAGGAAGAGAGATACATAATGAAGAATGAGAATCAATTCATATTATGATCTTATAAATGAGTGAGTGATCTTCACTCATATAGGCAATGACATCCTATAATTAGGAATGCATTCATAATAGTGATGGTGTACAATTAGAAAGTCTAAATAGAACTAGTTAGTTAACTCCTACTGAACTAGTGTTACTCCCACTGAACTAGTGTGCCGAATATAGAAATTTCTCCAACAAATATTGTATCTTACTTCTTACGATTCGATGAAATAGTTAATGAAATCATATGATTGGGAGAAGAAATTGAAGAATCTGTAATTGTTCAAAAGGTACTAATATCTCTTCCTATAATATTTGATCCTAAGATATCAGCACTAGAAGAAAGAGTAGATCTAGACTCAATAATCATGGACGAACTACATGGAATATTCACAGCATATGAAATGAGAACTAAACAGGGAAATCCAGATATAAAAGAAGCAACTTTCAAAGCATCCAAAATGTCAAAGAAAAATGGAAAGCAAAAGGAACATAGCAACAACAATGACTTCTCAAAAGATGATGAAGAAGAAGTGGCCAACTTTGTCAGAAGATTGGAAAAGGGAACCAAAGATAGATATAAAGGTAAGCTTCCATTGATTTTTTTTAATTATGATGGTATTGGTCATTTTTATAACAAATTTCCTCATAAGAAAAATAAGAGGAATGATGAAGATTACTCAAATAGAAAACAAACATATAAAGACAAAAGAACCAAAAAGAAACCTTTCAAAAAAAGTTTATGCACCAAAGAAGACATCTCTTCATCAGATGAAGATGAAGTCAGTGACAGTGAGACATAAAGAGTTCTATTTATGGAAGTAGAAGACTCTGATAAAGGATACACTGAAGAATAATATGAAGAAACAGAAGTTGACTACCGAGAATAATTTTTTAGTGCCATAGAAGTTATAAGAAGAGAAAAGAAGAAAAACAAAAAGCTACAAGCAGAACTAGACAAGAAAGAAGACACTCAGGAACTAGAACAAATGATCACAAAATTGAAAGTTCAAATAGAAGAAGATAAAAGAATTAAAGAAGCACTCAAAGAAAAATTAGAATAAAGAGATAGGATCATTTCAAATTTGGAAGCAAATATTGTCATATTGAGAAAAGATCTTCAAAAGAAAAATATGCAGAAAAGTTCAAAAGTTATGGATGACATTATCAGCAATCAAAATCCTTATAATGACAAGTCTGGACTTGGATACAATCAGACGGAAAAGGGATCAAGCTCCAAATCAACAGAACAAGAAACATACCGATCTAGTTGGATGTCGGTGGCCTCCCACCTATTCCAACTCGTTCATTTTGGCATTTTTCTAGTTTGGAAGTTTTTTCTTCCTAGTTTTTGGGTCCTTGACTTGTGGGGCCATTTTGAGGCCTTAAACAATATTTTTAGGGCTCGTCACAGTAAAAAATGACATATCGTGTGACTAAAACAGAGATCGTATGCAAACGTTATGACCCTGGGAAGTTGATGTACTAACTTATGCAAACGGGGCCCACATGAATGTTGGCACTTCATCTCCTAAGGTTAGGTTTTCGGATGTCTAGGGTTTTTGAAATTCTTGATTATTGTAAAAAGGCCTTAAGAGCCTCATTGTAATGATCTTATTGCAAATAAGTGAAACATTCACATCTCTTCTCATAGATAAGCCACCACCATTCTAGCAAGCTTGTTTTCCACTGCATTTTACAGTTTCAGTTTATTTCCTTATTGAATAGAAAACCAATTTTACTGTATCTCTGTTATTCTATATTAAACATATTTTAATATTATGTATTCATTTCGTTCTACTCATAAAATACGGATACATACCCAAAAATTTATGTAGAAACAATCAAAGAGAATAGGAAGACCTACAAGTAAGATTACAGGGACACTCCTCCACCGAGAAGATTCAGATTTCAGAATCAATGACCGATAGAAACAAACAAGCCTTAGGAACAATAAGTATTCATAAAAGTAACTCCTTTCAGAAGATATTCAACTCTCAGGTATCAAACTATCTTTTTTGGTTTATTTTATGCATGGAATAATTTTGGACATAAAGTTGTAAATTGCAGAGCTAATAGGAGGAACATGAACACCTTTGAAAGTCATAGAAAAAATGGTTATCCAAGAAGGCCTATTGAAACACAGAGAAGAAGCTACAACATGTTTGAATCATTGAGCACTGAAGTGGAATGCTACAAATGTAACAACTTTGGGCACATGGACAAAGATTGTAGAATGGAATTGACAGTCCCTCCTAGAGAACCAGAACAGAACAACAACAGTCACAGACACGAACCTCAGAAGAGAACATGGATAAGAAAGAAATATCAGCATAGCAATGAAGAATGCACACTCGCTCTATAAGCTAAGCAGAAGAAACGTGGTTGGTATGTTGACAGTGGCTATTCAAAACACATGATAGGTGATAAAAAGATTTTTCTTACATTAATAAAGGAAAGAGATGGATCAGTCTCCTTTAGAAATGATGATTCAACTAAAATCATTGGAAAAGGCACAGTGAGAATTGGAAACAAGAATACCAAGGTAGAAAATGTTCTACTAGTAGAATATATGAAACATAGTCTTCTAAGTGTAATTAAAATGTGTGACCAAGGTCATAAAATTACTTTCGATTCACAAAAGTGAGAGATAAGAAAACAAGTTTAAGGAAAATTGATTGCAACAGCTGCAAGAAATTCAAGCAACACATATGTATTAAGTGAAGTTGGAAATGAAAAGTTTTGTCTAGGAAAGGGAGATGAAAGTTGGCTATGGCACAAAAGAATGGGTCACATACACATTGATAACCTTTTCAAAGTCAACAACAAGGAAGCAGTTAGAGAAATGCTCAAGATCACGAAACCAACCAACATTGTATCCAAGCATTGTCAACAAGGAAAGTAAACAAAGACATGGTTCAAATCAAAGGAATATTCAATGACAAGACCACTGGAAATTGTGCATACTGATCTAGTTGGACCAACTGCAACAAATGGTTTAAAAGGTGAGAAATACTTTATGTTATTATTTTATGATTATACAAGAATGACTGCAGTTTTCTTTCTCAGGAATAAGTCATAATATTTTGAAAACTTCAAGGTCTACAAGGAGATGGTTGAAAATGAAATGGATTCAAAAATAAAATGTTTGAGATATGATAATGGAGGAGAGTTCACTTCAAAGGAATTTGTGGACTATTTCAGCAGGCATGGAATAAAAAGGAAATTCTCCGTTGTTAAGACACCTCAACAGAATGTAGTTGGTGAAAGAAAGAATAGGAAAATATAGGAAATGGCTCGAACAATCCTAGTGGATTCCAAATTGAAAGATATTTTTTGGACACATGCAGTGCATACAACAATTCACATTCAAAACATAGTAATTCTCATAAACAACAATGACAAAACTCCCTACGAGCTTGTTGACGGGCGAAATTGACCATCCGTCAACTGAGAGAGTGGAACCGGTCCGGGGTTGTCTAATAACCCAAGAGATTTGGAATGAACCACCCTAACGGGTTTAACGGCTCCGTTGGCCGTTCTAAGGTCCTAAGAAAACCAAAGAAAAGAAACTAATCTAAACTAACTAATCTAACTAAAACAAATAAAATGAACTAATCTAAAACTAAATAAAACAAACTAATACTAACTAACAACAAATAAAACAAACTAATACACTAATCTAATTTATAACTAACTACTAAACAAACTAACTTAAAACTAATTATTAAAACAAAACAAAACTAATACAATCTACTAATTACTACTATACTAACTCTACTAATTTAACTGTCTAATTATCAATTGAATTATAAATTATTCACAAATATACAATATCTACAACTTGCAGATTTGAATAAAACCTGTAAAACTCGTTTGCTTTCTGCCCTAAGATAGCTAGAGATATTTTTTGATTTTTATGATTTTATGAACAAGAAATAGAACTCACTGAAATTAAACGATCTAATATATTAACTACACATATATCTAACTAAATACTAACGAATACCCTAAACAAATAAACAACAAACTGACCTGGAAACGCTCCCAATTTGTCCTGTGTATGATGACTTCTAAGCTGGTCGGAGGAAGGAAACTCGCACCGGGTAATCCAGAAGCTTCTCGTAAACGATAGACTGCACTGCTCTTTGAGTTGTTTACAGGACAAACAAGACATAAAAAAAATCATAACAATTATATGATTTATAAATCTTTGCAATAAGGGAAACTTGTTATGCAAAAACTTATACTTAATAATTCAACTTATGAAGAAGAGAAATCTTGTAAGTTTTAAACCTGCGAAGTAAAGCAATGCATATATATTCTTAAGCAATACA
>SNQJ01S0190667.1:0-18072 GCA_010110895.2 Picea sitchensis | reverse complement strand
CACCCAATGAACATTTTTCCTCTATTGTTGCATCAGTGGTGGGGCTAGGCACTGATGCATCCATAGGCATAGAGGGTCTATTGTTGGGATGCAACAACTAGTTACTACAAAACAAGATACAATCAAATATCTATATAAATACACAAAATAAATATATAACAATGAAGAACATAGAGATGATTAATATACTAAACTCCTCCATGAAACTATGGTGTCCACTGGCCTTTATAGGCCCATAGCATGTCTTCCCGCAGCTTGAGCATTTTTTAGGTTCACATGGATGACTGCTATGTCCATGTGTTGTCTCCTCACTATATTCTCATGTGCATGCTGACACTCCAACTCCTCTATCAATATCACTGGCAGGAACCTCCTATTGAGATAGTGCAACAAAGTTATTGTGTTGCACTACGCTACGAGTCAATGGGGAGATGGTCCTATTTGTACCTATTGCAATTTCCTTGCAACAGGAGGACGTTGGGTAGGGGGGGTCAGTTCTTCTCCTAGGGTGATGGGGACCTAACTCGGGGTCGCTCCTGGCATGCTCTTGGTCATGTTTGGACCCTCAACCCACCCCATGGAAGTCACCAATGTCAAAGTAGTTGACATGCTTACCCATAGTTTCCTCAGAAAATACAAGGGTATCTCCCTGTTATTGCAGGGAGGTTTATCAAAAACCATGTACCACCTATCCATCTAGTTTTGACTAATATGGGGGTGGATGCACCAATAAATGGAGATGTGTTTCATAATCAATGGTAGTTCTTGTCCATTTCTAGGATCCTTAAAAATAAACAATATTTGTTGTTTTGAAATTCCCAGTTCTTTGACTTGGTTTCTGTCCAAACCAGTGCTATAGTACTCATACATTCATTCCCTATAATTAGAAATAGAGGTCAATTTCTCTTGGGAACTTTTAATGGACTGCACAATGATGTCCAAAGAAGTGGCCAAGGAGACTCTATTAAGCTCTCTAGTCTCCCTTAATTGTTCCTCAAGGGTTTGTGATATAACCAAACCCTCGTCAATTTCAGTGTTTAGATTGTGTGGTGGTGGTGAGTTGGGGTTTTGATCTTCTTGGTTTTCTTATGAGAGGTTTAAATTGTCTTGGGGTTCCATTGTATTATATATGCTGAAATTTAAAGGCCATGGCATGTAAATTAGGTTCCTTTTTTATTTAAAATACAAAATTACATTTTTTTTTAATTTAGATTATTGGGAGAAAAT
Organism: Picea sitchensis; assembly: GCA_010110895.2. Lineage (NCBI taxonomy): Eukaryota > Viridiplantae > Streptophyta > Pinopsida > Pinales > Pinaceae > Picea > Picea sitchensis. The sequence goes on along the minus strand of SNQJ01S0190667.1, from coordinate 16,845 downwards.
TACTAAATTGGAATGACTAAATTGGATTAAAATTAAGAAAAATGTAACATATGTGGACACAGTGGTCCCTTCCTCCCTTTCTTCCTCCTTTCTAGCTCCACTATATTTTCCCAATGAGAGAAGCACAAGTGTGATTTGTGCACAATGGGCACAAATCACACTCATGCTCTTTATATATTTTTATCAGTATGATTGTGGGTGCATTCTTAAGACTATGCAAGCGCTATTAAGACCGTGCCTGCGGTTTTTCCACTAAACTTGTAATATCCCCTGATAGATCCCCAGTTGTAATTATAAATTGTAAACATATTGGATAGGCTGGTGAGCCAAGTTATAATAAGCTAGGAGGCTTATGTGATGATTAGGCCAGAGAGGCTAGGATGCTAAGGCAAAGATATTGATTTTGTATATGTGACTATGCAGATCATTAATATAATATATAAACATCATTGTGTACAGACCGACCATGAAGAAAGAGTGATGGGGGATTAAGCTTCCACATAATGGGTAAGGGAGAAGGAGCTGAAAGGTTGGAAGAGGGGCTAAGCTAGGGGGCTTACCTCTAAAGGGGATAATAATTTATTATTATTTCCTAAAAGGCTACGGTGGTCAATTGACCAAGTGTTGTCCTAAGTTCCTAAGAAAGGGGAATGAATGAAAATGTAGTGCAGGCAGCTCTAGGAATACAAGTGTTGACTTTGGTGCATGCATTAAAATCTGACGAGTTGAGCCATGTTGGGGGGTTCGTTCTATGGAGTCTGGCGATTCTCCATCCACTATCTAACTGTGAATGGGGACATCAACTAGGGACCCTGGAACGAGTAACCCGTGAGTCATTCTTCCATCCTCTTTCTAAGTTAGTGGTTCGTCCTATCCATTCCTCTATCCGCAGTTGGAACCCGAAACTAGGAGAATCGTCCTCTGCATTTTGTTCTCTGGTCGCGCACCCTGAAAACCAGTGAGAACCCGTGCACTGATCCACGTCTTCTATGAAGCCCGAGTATCCTGTGTATTATTTGTGCTGTGTGTGTCATGATTGTGGGTTGTTGTGGCCATGTAGTCCCTTGGCTGAGTGTGATTGTTGCCCTCATCTATTCCTTGCTGAACCTTACTGTTGTTCTCCTTATGCTAGAACGGAGATGAAGAAGCAAGTTGTCAGGCATGTGGGAAACACTCTCTCCAGGTGAGGGAGGTGGTTGTGGTTGAAGAAGCAGGTTGTCAGGCCTACGAGCGACTCTCTCCAGGCGAGAGAGTGCACGGAGAAAGTGAAAACTCTTGGAAGGGGTCCTGTAGCTTCCAAAGAGCTCAGAGAATTCTGGTTCGGTCTATTGTTGAAGCCCAAGGAAAGGGAGGTTTAGCAGTCAAAGGACTGTCCGGGTGACAGTGAAGGTGTATACTCCTCGGGTGGGACAGGCATGTGGGGAATGAGAGTCTGTGAGCAGTGGGCATAAGTGTCTCCTGGGAGAGAATCCATCCTCATAAACTGTGTGTCTTCATGTTGACCTTGCATAGCCTAGGATTCCCTTGTCCAGTGGAGCTTAGTCCCATCTCAGGGGTGACCTATTGTTGAGAGTGATGAGTAATGCGGTTTATGGGTGGGAGGTTCATGGAAGGTCTGCACGCAGTTGGTGGTCTTCTAATAAAAGATAAGTACCAATATTATGTTCATTTACATGTAGTGTAATGGTACAAATGTTGTAATTGATGAGTATTGCCTGTGTATGTTGTATATGTTGCATGTGTAGGCTTATTGTTATTTCCACATTATTATGTTATATATATGTAGAATAGTCATTCTATGTTTATATGGATGTGTATGTTTTTCCGCAAGTATCTTTGTGTGGCATATCCCAGTAGTTAAAGGCTAAGATAAGGTTGTGTTGGTAGCATTGCCCGATATTTGGAGGGTCGGGTATGTTATGAAATGTTATCAGAGCATGGTTACAATAGTGAGCCTGGATGGGCCATGTTAGTGGAAGTTGAAGAAATGTTTTTGGAAAGAATTGTTGTCAAAGTAGACAAAATTTGAGTTCTAACCCATGGTTTCAACGCTGAGCCTGGATGGGTTGGATAAGTGGTCATCGAACATGAGGTTTAAGGTGGGAATTGTGTCTGGAGAAACCAATTTCGAACCTCAAAATGTTCCTGAGTGCCGAGAGGTTACCTTGGCCATGTTAAGAACCTCAAGAGGAGTAGAGGTATTGTAAAACCACGACAAAAGTGGTGTTGGACCACAGAGTAATGTGTGAACTGGTGAGGTAACGAATAAGTTTCAATTGTTTCTCTCGTGTGAGTTGCGAGTTCAAGGAGTGCACAGGAAGAACTCTGAGTTGAGTTCAGAGAGAGATAGAGTCACTGAGAACTCTGTAGGGATCTTCTGGGTGGGCATCGAGCAAGTGAAAGTGTTCATAGAGAGAACTCTTTGTCGATTTCAGGGAGAAGAGTATCAGAGGAATATACTCACAGAGGTATAGAACACTTTGTAAAGAGGATATCTGCAAGGTGTGCATCGAGCAAGAGGAACGCCAGGAGGGTGAGAAGAATTTATTTTCAAGAAATCCTTAGGATTTGAGTTTGACGAAATCCTAGAAAAGCAAGGAGTGCATGGGAAATCAAAATCCTTTAAGGATCAATCTCAGAAGGGACAACAATTCTCATAAGTGTAGATGAGACCCGATAGACGGACTCGAAGGAGGAGCAAAGGTCGAATCCTTTGAATACTTAGAAAATCTTCTAAGTCAGAAGAGATATGAACTGTTGGAGGTAGATCTCGATCATTCGTTTAGAGGCATCGTCAAGATCGTGAGATCGATGGTCACCTTGCATTGTGGGGATAGAAGGTGCTCGAGCTTTATGAAGTCGAGGGCGGGCCGCAATCCAAACCACGGTTTTGGATAAAGGATGCGTCTAGGCTCAAGGTGAATTGCGGGAAGAAAAATAGTTTGATCTCAAACCACCTTTGAGCGTGCCTGCAATCGCATTTTTGCGTTAGGTCACCGCCCAAGGTCACCTCTAAGGAGGATCCTGGACCGTTAGATCAACGTCCAACAAAACAAAGGAAGCGTAGAGGAGAGGAACAGATCCCATCCGTTGGGTCTGAGCATGAAGGACCAGCAACCGTTGGATTTGGAGGTAAGCTCACGAGACTTAACCCTTGTGTGTGCAGGAGAGTGGACTTGTCAAATTCCCGAAGTCCTGAAGTGATTTGGGATCGTCCATCGTCCAGACTGACAGGTGGCAAAAGATCCATAACTCTGGAGTGAACTACTTTGGAAATTTGTGGTTGGGGAAGATATGAAATCACCGAAGCCCCAAGTGTTGAAGCCACTTATGATCGTTGATCGAGCAGGAGGGTATGTGTCAACAGGTCGTGAACTCCAGGTGAAAATACTCCGGGAGAATGCGAAGGATGAAAGTTTGAAATCGTCGAAGCTCGAATAGCCGAAGCAGCAGGGATTCATTGATATGGGTTGGACAGGTGTCACAAGATTGCGAACTTCGAAGAATCATCCTTCGGGTTTTTTGTGAAGTTGTGTTTTGTAAATGTTTTGAAGCGTCGAAGCCCGAAACGTCTAAGGGCCATTGATTCGAAGGAAGGAATGTGGATCATTGATCTATGAGGAGACACGTGGAAGATGGAGACTCACTCCATTGGATAGTCGTTGATCATGGATCATCGCCGAAAGTGAGAGATCGACAGACGAGCTGGATTGCGGGGCTAGAATTTACTCAGATGTTAAAAATCTGATAGCAGACCACAATTTATACCACGGTATCACCGAAGGCATACGTGGCAGTTGGAGGTGAATTGCGGGGCGAAAAGTGGGTTTGCCTAAAACCACTCTTGCCCACACCTGGAATCACATATTTCCATGAGGTCATATCCCACGGTATTAAGAAGGAAAGGGCTAATGAAAAAGGGGCTAGTGCCTGAAACTTGGAGTTTTGGAAGTGCGTAGGAATAGCCTGCGGGTCTGTCAGGACTTGTGCCTAAAATAAAAAGGGGGCCTGTGTATAATTGTTTTGGGTTCAATAAGGAGCCTGAAGGGTCGATCCGACTCAGAAGGAAGAAATATCCTAGACTCGGAGGTCGTGCAACCCTGACAAGAGAAGGGGGGTATGCATCAATATGGATGTGTAATTTTGTATATGTACATTCTTGGATATGCATATAACATGTTAGTGAACTTAGAATAGTCTGTTATTATGAAATAATGTTTGAGTATGACTAAATGATGGATTATGTATTATGTGGATGTTTTTTTTGAGTATAATTTCAATCGAGGTGAAGACCCATGAGGATGGCAGGAATGGTGATCAACATGATGAAGGGGGAAGTCTGTGAGCTTCTACAAATATCAATTGGCCAGACAACAACAAGTAGGCTGGTAACAACCAGACAAGTATGCATTTAGTTTTTGTTGATGCATACATGTTGAAGGGGATCGAGGTAAGGATTCCCTCAGTCAATTTTCAGTATTTAAATTGATATGTAAATGGTTGAAGGCCTAGAGTGTGTAAGTGTTGCTGATGCTAGAATGCACTTAGATAAAATTTCAGTTTCATTTTATGTTATGATTGGTTATGGGATCATAACTAGGTTAATTCAGGAGACATACTCCTCATATAACAATGAATACCCATAGAACCATGAGTGACAACCCAAGAGGTTGGAGGTATCACTTGAATCTATGATGGCAAGGTAAAACAAGTTCAGTCCTGAAGAGTAACTGGATGTTGAAGAATGCAGAGTATATAAAACAACTTGGTGTGGAATTTGATTCATCCAAGTACGAGATTGGGTTAGTTGGACCCAGGAAATTAACGAAAGCTGAATGTTAATATCATCTTACCTTGGGACTATAAATGAAAAGGCAGCCAAGAGTGATTTGGATAGAAAGCGCTAAGGACAAAAATAGTCGTGTATAGTGACTACAATGAGAGCACAAGAAGATTCAGGAATCTAGGAAGAATTGAATACTTCTGGGATCAGCGAGAAATTCTTTTATAGGGAGAAAGAAGTTGCTGCAATTTTTGTAGCAACAAGTATGTTATGGCTTGTTAGGTCAGCCAGAGGAAAGAATGCTTGTATGTTTGCAAGTATTGTTGGTGATGTTGCTACATAAGGAGGGAAGCAACAAAAAGTTGAAGTGTTGGTTATAAGTTTGATAAAAGAAGCATGAAAGCTTCTACTATCATCAGACTTTTAGGTAGCATAAAATTTATTAATGGCAGTCTTCTAGGTATGAGTTTTTATTACTCTTTTTGCATAATTGTTGAAAGAAAATTTAGGTAAGAATTTCCTCAGCCAAAGTTATTTTATAAAATCACATGATTATATTATTAAATGCATACCACTGGATGTGGTAAAGGCTGGAGGCCTATATTAATTCAAATCTTTTAGCTTATGAATGCACACACTGACATATGAGAATGTCATGTTAATTTGGTTATGGGGTAATAACCAAAAAATTAAAGATAAAAACTAGTTATAGGAATGAATGCCAGTAAGCTAGTCGTGTATGAGACCAGGACCTGGTTGGATATGGAAAGGTTATGAACCAAACAGGTACTAAAAGCTTCCTACCTTTAAATAAAACTTGGACTACAACCTTTTTTCTAACACTAATGAACACCACAAAATTATATTCTTGGTGTAGTGTTCGGGTCGAAAAGGAAGGCATCCAATTAATTGGGAAGAGAATAGGAAGTGTGTGGACAATGTGTCAACACATTGGCCAGAATTCCAACTCATGGATGGTGAGATACATGATTGAGATAAAGGGAATTATGTAAATCAATACAATGGTGCACTGAATAAATAGGCATTGAGAGTTGTAGTCATGTCTAGTAAGGGGCAGAGTTACACTCATACATGATGGAATTGTATACTTAAATGCACTTTGTTGAATGCATTTTGTGAGAGCATGTATATATGTTTTTGGCATGGAAATAATTATACTAATGGATGAAATGTTGCTAACTCATGAAGTTGAGAACATTTCAAGAACTGTTAAACATTGCAACAAGAAAGTTGCAAGCTAGGTCGTCACAAGAATAGAGACTACAAAAAATTTTGTGTTCAAAAAAATTGAAATAATAAACTTATTGTTATTAATTATGAACATGCATATGCATAGAATGATGAGTCATTCTATTCGGTTAAGTTGTTTGGTAATTGTGATTGAATTGCTAGGTGCAGAAAATTCTAAGATCATTGCATAAGGTGTTGTACATGTTGAATTGTGATGTACAGGAAAAACTGGCAATTGTTGGCAGTATGCAAGATAAAGCCTTGCAAGAAAATGGTATGCAGTTAGGTGCCTATGGAAAACCATAAGGAAAGTTGCATTCATAATATGGAAACAACCAAGATGAATTATGAAATAGAATTTCATGTTTTAGGGAAAAAGTTGAATTCCCTTTTGAACTAATTGGAGTTTCTAAATGAATCCTTTTATGTTCTCTCATGATAACTACATGTGGGTGATGCAGATGAGATGATGTTGATAAAAGTTAGAATGTTGACTACAAAGAGTAGCTCGAGAAGATGTTGATTGGAAATATCTAAGGGTAGTTGGAACTCCTCGAGCCACGATGCTCTAAGACTTTTGGTCCGGCCTGTTGCTGAAGCCTAAGGAAAGGGAGGTGTAACAGCCGATGGACTGTGTGACAGTGAAGGTGTACACTCCTGGGGTGGGATAGGCATGTGGGAATGAGAGACTGTTGGTTGGAGTGTTGCTGAGGTTTGAATGGTTGGAGTGTTGCTAAGGTTTGGTACCTTGGCCTAGACCATGTTGATATGGAAGTCTTCTCAATCAAAATATAAGTACAATTCTCTATTTATTGTATGTTGTGTATGTTGTATACATGTTATAATGTTATTAAAATTGTCTATATATACATATATATACATTGCATATATTCTTTCATTACCTGCATCCATGAATGTACATAATGTGTTTCATATTTTATTGCTTAAGAAATATATATAACTAATGCTAATCATGTAATCGATTAGAAAGTGATTCAGGTGGAGCAAGAAGGTGTCTTGCAAGTGCATCCGGTGTGCATATTGGACCGAAAGAGCAAACAGCTCTGGAATCGACCCATAGGGATTTTAAAGGTCCAATGGACCTGGTACGGTCCTGAGGATGTGACATGGGAGCATGAGGATGCTATGCGGGCAAAATATCCACATATTTTTGAAGATTTTGAAAATCTTGTTGATGCTATGTAAAGAGTTTCACTGAGGACAATGCAAAAATAAGGGCAGGGGATTGTAATATCCCTCGGTAGAGCCCCGGTTATAATTATAAATTGTAAACTTATTGGATAGGCTGGTGAACCAAGTTATAATAAGCTAGGAGGCTCATGTGATGATTAAGCCAGAGAGCCTATGATGTTAAGGCCAAGAGCCTAATTTTGTATATGTAACTATGCAGATCATTAATATAATATATAAACATTGTTGCATGCTGACCAACCACAGAGAAAGAGTGATGGGGGGCTAAGCTTCCACAAAATGGGTAAGGGAGAGGGGGCTGAAAGGTTGGAAGAAGGGATAAGCTAGGGGGATTACCTTTAAAGGGGATAATAATTTATTGTTATTTCCTAAAAGGCTAAGGTGGTCAATTAACCAAGTGTTGTCCTAAGTTCTTGGGAAAGGGGAACAAATGCAAATGTAGTGCATGCAGCTCTAGGAAGACAAGTGTCGACCTGGGCGCATGCATTAAAAGCTGACAAGTTGAGCCATGTTGGGGGGTTCATTCTGTGGAGTCTGGCGATTCTCCATCCATTGTCTAACCGTGAATGGGGACATCCACCAGGGACCCTGGAATGAGTAACCTGTGAGTCATTCTGCCATACTCCGTTTGAGTTAGCGGTTCGTGCTATCCATTCTTATATCCACAGTCGAAACCCGAAACCAGGATACTCGACCTCTACGTTTTGTTCTCTGGTCGTGCACCCTAAAAACCAGTGAGAACCCGTGGATTGATCTGCCTCTTCTGTGAAGCCCGAGTATCCTGTGTATTATCTGTGTCGTGTGTGTCATGATTGTGGGTTGTTGTGGCCACACATTCCCTTGGCTGAGTGTGATTCCTTCCCTCATATGTTCCTTGTTTAACCTTATTGTTGTTCTCCTTGGGTTGGAACGGAGCTAAAGAAGCAGGTTGTCAGGCCTGTGTGCAACACTTTCTCTAGGTGAGGGAGGTGGTTGTGGTTGAAGAAGCAGGTTGTCAGGCCTGTGAGCGACTCTCCAGGTGAGAGAGTGCGCATAGGAAGTGAGAACTCCTGGAAGGGGTCCTGTATATGCCACAGAGCTCAGAGAATTTTGGTTCGGTTTGTTGTTGAAGCCTAAGGCAAGGGAGGTTTAGCAACCGAAGGACAGTCTGGGTGACAGTGAAGGTGTATACTCTTGGGGTGGGACATGCATGTGGGGAATGAGAATCTGTGAGAAGTGGGAATAAGTGGCTCCTGGGAGAGAATCCATCCTCATAAACTGTGTCTTCCTGTTGACCTTGCTTAGCCTAGGATTCCCTTGCCTGGTGGAGCTTAGTCTCAGCTTGGGGGTGACCTATCACTGAGAGTGATGAGCAGCGTGGTCTATGGTTGGGAGGTTCGTGGAAGGTCTGCACGCAGTTGGTGTTCTTCTAATAAAAGATAAGTACCACTCTTATGTTCATTTACATGCGGTGTAATGGTACAAATGTTTCAATTGATGAGTATTTTTTATGTATGTTGTATATGCTGCATGTGTAGGATTACTTTTATTTCCGCATTATGATGTTATATATACGTAGAATAGTCATTCTATGCTTATATGGATGTGTATGTTTTTCCGCAAGTATCTCTGTGTGGCATATCCCAGTAGTTAAAGGCTAAGATAAGGTTGTGTTGGTAGCATTGCCCGGTATTTGGAGGGCCGGGGATGTTACAAAACCTATGTGGCAATCCACATGGAGGTTTGGCCATATCCAAACATGTAGGTATAAGAACGTGTGAACATTCCTAAGAACACACGCACTTTCCTGCGACTACACGTTCTTAATAATTTCCTTGCCACTTTTTCGTCCACGAACATCTTGCACTCACCCTGTTGTCTTTTTATAATGAATATATATATTATCTTATTCTAGTCATAGATGGATATTTTATGTGTATATATTATAACATCTCTTTTCTCATGAGAAAGATGTTAAATTGTAACCGAGAGTAGTATATAGTCTCATGTATGGGACTAAGGCTAAATGCTACTAGAAAACACATGACTATAAGGGATATTGGTTTTTTTACAGATACTATCTAGGTTGAAACCTCCATTTGGTTCTAGAGTAAGGCCTAAAAGTGCTTATACTTGGCTAAGAGCTCATCTTCGTTAAACATAAGCAAACAGGTTAATGGCCCAAGACCCAGAGGCATCTAACGAAAGTGAAATTCTACCCCCTTATGGACCACCAATGGACCATTTCAAGTGATGTGGTTTTTCTTGCATAATAATGATCTGTTAGCACACATTTATGGATAGCAACATTGATAGTTTTCCTCACTGTAAGATGAAAATTGAGCTATGATAAGTTTTATCACCTTAAAAAAAAATCTTTGAAGTTTGAACTCCATATCAAAAGATTTATTCATAATAGAGTTGGAACTCTTAAAGGCATGGTTATCTCTTTTTATGGACTCCTACGATGGTATCTTATTTACTCTTTTTGTTATATGCGTTGCTTGTGTTATTAGATTAAGGCAATAGCTTGGGTGAGAGAAGTCTAGGTATGTATCATCTAATATTGGCCCGTGCTTAATTGATATAGGATGATTAATTAATATAATTTTTTTTTCATAGGATGTTAATAATCAAAACTTTTAATGAGAAGTAGTAAAAAAGAATATTGATTATTTATAAAGTTTTTTTCCTTTTTCTAATACATTTTCTGGACACTTCTCCTCATTTGAGGATGTAGTTCTAATACATTTTCTGGACACTTCTCCTCATTTGAGGATGTAGCTAAGATCAGCTTCATACCTCAATGATTCCTTTGACAAGACTATTCCTCTTATGCAAATGGCTTCATGAATTTTTAGGTACAATTTTATATTTTTTAAATTGTTTTTTTTTAATCGTAAATAGGTTCAACTTCATACCTCAATGATTCCTTTGACAATCCTCATATGCAAATGGCTCCATGAATTTTTAGGTGCAATTTTATATTTTTTAAATTGTTTTTTTTTATTATCGTAAATAGGTTTAGTATTCTCAAAAACCACTTTGAACATGTAATTTTAACAATTGAATTTTACAATTCCATCTATCTTTTTGCACATCTGATCGAATTTTGCAGAAACCAAATAAAAAAATACGGAGAAGAAAAAAAATATTAGAATGTTCATCAAATTTTGCAGAAACCAAATAAAATAAAATTAAAATGTTTAGACTAATTCAAATCTTTATCAACTTGCAATAACCAGTAACACGAGCAAACATCTCACGTACAACAAAAAACGATCAAAGAAAGATCCAAAATAAACGGGTCGCCATTAATATTCTACTTGGATCCTCTTAGAGTCTTAAGTATAAAAATAAGGTGAATTTGTGGAATCTTGGAATAAGTAGTATATCTATATTTAAAGCAGCTTAGGAACTGACTACTCAACCACAATTTATTTTTGATACTCTCATGATTAATGTTTTATTTTTTGTGTTTTTTTTTTCAAAAAATTGTGAAAAATAATTGGATTTGCAGATTTGAGTGGTTAAGTTTATATAATCAAAATCTTCCAAAAAAATTTCAGCATATTAAATCCATTGATATATTCAAATATACAATTTAAACAACAAAAAAATAACAATTTTATCCAAATTTACATAAATTCCAGAAAAAAACAAAAAATAAAACGTTTATCCACAACTTTATGTTAATTTTGACAAATCCATAAATACGCAACACTTTTTTCCTACGCTTTGCAATGTTGATTTATGCAGTGTGTCCCCTGTTTATTTTATGATTCGAGGAAATCGCATTTATTGAGGCGTGACTGGAGCATGTGAGTAATGTAAATGTTTTATATATATATTTTTTTTTCATATTTTTCAATTAATTTTAATTTTACTCAAATTCTAGTAAAAAATATTGAAACTACAAATTTAAGTTAGTTTGTACAATTTTGTTAGGGTATCTTTTTAGTATACAAATTTAAGTTAGTTTGTATAATTTTGTTAGGGTATATTTTTAGTAACTAGTACAGCTGCCAATTCAGGGCTGGTGAATGCAGATAAGTGTTAAATTATTGTTTCCTTTTATTTATAAACGTTTCACTCATTTTATATTTAAAAAATGGTTAAAGAATGAATAATGGATGAATGAAGAGTTTACATAATAAAAGTTTCATTCATTTTACATTTAAAAATGTAATTTAAACAAAATAAAAAATATAATAATTAAATATTATTCCTAAAATTTAAAAAAACATTACTGTAAAATTTTTAATCAATTTTCATTTTCACGAAATTTATAAAAGAATGATTTGATCCTCAAAGTCAAATTTATGGTAGTTACCCTTTAAATGAAATATTTAATAAAATAATACTGATAAGAAACCGTGGCAGCTTGTATAGATGAAATCAGCAAGGAACCCAATTTTTTGGATTATACCAAATTGCAAATTTGGTAAAACATAAATTCACGGATAACCAAAAGTAAGCGAAGGTAAGAGATTTCCATATGGAGAAAGCATCTTATGTCACTATTGTATATATTGAATTGTCAATGCATGGCCCACCAAGTTATTGTTACAATATTGAATTGTCAATGCATGGCCCACCAAGTTATTGTTACAATATTGAATTGTCAATGCATGGCCCACCAAGTTATTGAGCATGCCACTCCAACCACTTCCCCTTTTTCTTTACATGGAAAAATATTTAATAATTGAAAGATGATTTGTTTCTCTTCCAAGGGATTCTAGGGCCAAGACTGCCCAAGCCCTCACCTTTGTATTGGAGTTGTAAACTTTCATGCTTATATTTACGATATTAATGGCTTAAAATATAAATAAAATACACTTTACAATCTTAAAAAAAAAATTAAGTTAGATAAAATTATGATTAAACTGGTCTTAATTTTAATGTAATATTAAATTCAAACATAACTATGTGTAAACTTGTCTTTATATAAAATATAAAGCATAATGAATATCTTTCTCTAAAGCATAATGAACGTCTTTATATAAAGCATGTGTATATATATTGGTNGTAAAAAAAAAAAAAAAAAAAATTATGATTAAACTCGTCTTTAATTTTAATGTAATATTAAATCCAAACATAACTATGTGTAAACTTGTCTTTATATAAAATATAAAGCATAATGAATATCTTTATCTAAAACATAATGAACGCCTTTATATAAAGCATATGTACATAAATTGCTTAATAGTTTTTACGCTCGGCATTGGAGATAAGTGTGAGCGAATGGGAGATGTATGTAGGTGGCCCATACGCATCAACATGCATGTCATTTGTATCTCCCAACAAGGTCATTTCTTAAAATGGAAGAACTATAAATCTTTGTCTTTGTCTTTGTGATACAAGGTGAGCATAGGATTTATTGGTTGTCTGGATAGAAGGTTGCCACAGTAGTTTTAGTTCACTCAAAAACAAAGAGAGCAACATCGTGACCAACAACTTTTGAGCCTGTACTCCTTCATTAAGTGGAAGAAATGTGTGGAAATTAGAACCAAACAAATGCAAATACATCTTCTATGATTTTTCTACTTATGAAAGTCTCCACATGAGTATCCTACAGAGTTATCTACATATGAACATGAAGAAGAGGTCTTGGCATTACTGTCTCACAATGAAAAATAAATCATAAAGATGAAGAATACCATATTTCAAAACCTTTTGAGGGTTCGAAAGGATTTTGTTCAAGATCCTCTCCAAAATCAGGTTTAGTCATTATGTTATGTCAATGTGGGGAAATTGCAAGGTAGTTGATTCGAGTTCCATGCTCTTTATCTGTACGTCCATTATGAAAAATATAAGATTCGAGATCCAAAAAATAATGAAAGAAAAGAATTTATGGTAAATGATGGACCGATGAGGGATACGTTGTTCTTCCGGTCCACCGAGTCAACTAAAGATCGTGATATTTATTATCAAAAGAGAACCAATAGAATCCCCATCTTATCTTTCTTCTTCTTGATATGCCTCACTTGTTGTTTATTGTCCTTCCATTGTAGGCACAGGAGAATGGTGGAGCAGAAATCCCATTACCATTGTAGATGAAGCAATCATCACAGGTGGTGTTCCCAATGTACTCAATGCCTTCACCATAAATGGACATCCAAGAGACCTGTATCAAATGTAGGCCATCTGTACCCAAAATGATTTTGGTAGGCCATCAACAAGAAATCTTAATCTATCTCCCTGGAAAACTATAAAAAGTTGGTTGATCATTAACAAATCATGAATGTCATGATCCCAAAATGAATGATGGGGGCCTCTATTACATTACATAATAACTAGGTGAGTGAATCCTTGCAGAATGGAATAACTACATGCATCCTCTGCTTATTGTAACAAAAGAAGTATGATTATGGGTTTCATATTGGTCCTGACTAAAAGGTCTTTAGCTCGACATTTGAGGGGAGGGGTGAACTTCTTCCCCTCCTTCTATAAATAGATGAATTAGAAACTCGAGGAGGGAGGACCCAACAATGAAAAATGATTGATTTGAGGAAAACTTGGAGTGAGGAAGGAAAAGGAAAATAAATCACCATAACTAATGAACATAGTGCAACATCGCGGAATCCTAGCTATATCCCCTCTTGGTAGGGAGTATCATGCATTGAACCAATGCATAAAGATTCACATCTAATGGAGCATATGAGCTTGGGAAGAATGGGAGTCATGCATGCATCTTTCGAAGGTAAGGGTAACTTGTTGTGCATGCTCATCTACCAAATATTAGGTCTAAGTAGAATAATTTAGATAGAAGTTTGTTTGTTATGTTGAAAAATGAACTAGAATCGAAGGATTGCAGTGCATAATTATTTCAAGTTTTTATACAATGTGAAGAAATATACCTTTTAAAAATGTGTAGGTCACAAATTTATAATTGTAGAAGGAGGTAGTGGCAACAATTACTAGGTTGTTGCAAGCATGATCCAAACTTGAAGAAGACAACACACCCACTGATGAATGGAAAGAAGGGATTCGACCACACAAGTTGATCATCTCAGTAGCGTGATAAAAGAATGGAGCTTGAGTCGTAAGTGAAGCAATGAATAGGAGGTAATGAAAAACAAAGTAACTCAATACATAATTTTTACAGGGATCCTGGCATGCATGTCATATGGTGCCTCCAAAAAAAAACAACATATAATCCTAATAAAAACATTTAATGTAACAAACTAATGCTAATATCAAGACTAACATTAATCCACCTAAGAGATGTTAAAGATTTTATATAAATGTTTCCTAAATTTTAAACCAAACATTTATTTTTGACTTATCTCTTGCAAAATAAAATCTCAAAATTTCTCATTACTCGAAAAAAATATATAAAAAAAAATATTCTGTAAGTATTTGATATGCAAATTGTAAGTATTTTATAAGAAAAAGTGGTTGACTAAATCTAAGAATCAAATTTTAAATTAAAGACTTTGATTTGTCTACAAAAATATTGGAAAAAGGGAAAACAGTTTACAATAATACATGATATGGAATAATAAATGCTTGAAATGTTACTTGGTTTGTAAATTAAATTTCATTTCCAACTTTGATTTTATATTTAATATTATTAAAAAAAATATCAAAAAGTGTTTTTTAAAGTGGTTATTAATCATTGAAAAAGTATAATTTTAGATTTTATTTTATTTTTGTAAATAAGAAGTGTAAGTATATTAAGAACTTGCAAAATCTGAAGCAGAGTAGCAAAATATATAGCTGACCAGGCTACAGTTACTGGACTTTCCCAGCCATGGGGAAACCAGTCTAGCCAGTCCATCCAAACCACTAGTCAAACCAGTCATCAGTTAAAAGAGTAATCATACTGTTTATCACCTAAGACCTAGAACCTGAATAGACTGACACACACTAAAAGTTTAAACACCTGGCAGGTAGCCAGACCACGTGGCGTGAAGGTCTCCTGGCTAGGGCTCTTCCTCAATATATGTCGGCCCATCGTCCCATTGCTTGCCACCTTCCTTGTTGCGCTCAGCTCCCTTGATGTCGTCCTCGCGCGCTTCCTTCTTCCGTCCTTTTTCTACTGGACTTGGCACCTTGCGCTGATCTTCACCCTTAGCCGCCTCGGGGTCCTCCATTGGACTGGTTTCAGCATAATCGGAGAGTAAAGCCTCGTGCAGGGATGAGAGAATTTTGAGAAAGCTCGCCACCTTTGCGTTCGTGGCCTGTAGGCGATAATTTAAATCCGCTACCTCCTACCTGAGTTCAAAAACCAGGTCATGCAGTACAGACAAGCTTTCTTTGACTTGCGCTCTATCAAAGGATTCAGGGAAACGGGGACCTTCCCTATTAGGCTCACCACGAAGATAGGGGTCGCCGCCCATGTTACCAAGAGGGTCATGAAAAGGCATGGGGTTAGAGGGATACGCTAGGGGGTCTTGGGAGAGCCGCAGGATTGAAATTGGCGTGTGTGGAATTATAGCCATGGAATTGAATTGCAGAGCTTGCAAAGAGACAGGAGGAGATTTAGTCTGTTGGCATGGGGAGGAATCAATGGAGGTCGAGTCGGGAGGCATGATCGAGGGTCGTCGAGGCCTCCAGGGAGCGCCTCTCCTCGGTCTGCCTCTGGGTCGAGTCATTGAATACTCGGTGCCGTTGGCCAAGGAAACTAAGAGCATGCGATGGAGGAGTATAGCAGGGACTACTTCGCGCCAGTGGAGGAGAACAGAGATGAGCCCGTGCTGTGAAGGAATGAGCCCTGCAGCCAGCAGAACGAAATGCGCCCCAAACATATTGAACCAGATTATTCGAATTCGCGGCGAAGGGGAGAGGACTGTCGCATAAATGCGCCCTCGCTCCAAATTAAAGACCATTTAAGCGTCGGGTAGGGTGGTGGGCTGTGGCACAAGCTCATCACGTGGCGGCATGCCACGATGCCCAGTACCTTCGCCCATTGCTTGCCACGCTGCACACTCTGACACCCCATCCGGGGGAAGTATAATCTTAGATTAGATTGAATAACAGATCTGTTTTGTAAACTGTGTTGGTTAAATGTTTTATCTTTAGAGATTTATGTAAATTTGGATAAAATTTCTATTTTTTGTTATTTAAATTGCATTTTTGAATACATAGATGAAATTAGCATGTTGGAAAAACTTCTAGGGCATTTGGATTATATAAACTTAGTCACTCAAATTTGCAGATCCAACCATCCCTCACAGGATTTTGAATAAAATAGAACAGAAAAAATAGCCTAAAAACTTATATAAACTTAGCCACTGAAATCTGCAGATCCAACCATTCCTCACCAAATTTTGAGTAAAATGGAACGAAAATAATCACCAAAAAACTTTCAAAAAATAAATTTTTTAGACTACTGCTTTGTGAACTAGGGTTCGAACATATAAAGAGCGAAATCAACTGTTGACTTACCTGTATGTCGGTGGGGTGGCTTGTGTTAAATATATTGTACCCTCAACAGTATGATCGTACACTGCCAGCTGTACTGGACAGCTATACTTTCTATTTTTGTCTTGCTTGAGCATATATAGCTCAACCATCTTACATTGTAATTGACTGCTTAACCTCTTCAGCTCTGTTCTGTACTTCTTCATACATTTGAATATACTATTCTTTTCTCTCTGCATTTCTCTGTCCCT
>SNQJ01S0190666.1:0-18072 GCA_010110895.2 Picea sitchensis | reverse complement strand
TTATTATTTACCTTTTAAAATCTCTTAAACCACTTTGACTACTTTGACCTTTTGGGGCTTTTAGATGACATATGAGGGTCCTCCAACTTCGTAAGGCCATAACTCTCAAACCGTGAGGAGTTATGTGACATTCCACATACCACAAGAAATGGAATGACATGTACTATCCATATAGAATATTATTATCTAAAAATATATCATAACTCATAATGTTATCCATCAAACTAACTTGGGTCCATTACCGAAACCTCGGGTCTCCAACTTCTCATGGCCATAACTCTCTAACCGTGAGGAGTTATGTGACGTTCCACATACCACCAGAAATGGAATGACAAGAACTATCCATATAGGATCTCATTATTCCAAAATTAAGCATGGGTTCTCTTACTCTACAAAGCGTCTTCCCGTGAGGGCTTTCACCATAAGGGGACCACTTTGGAGTTCATCCATCTTTACTTTTTATCAACCATGACAAGACAATAATGAGTCATCTTTACATCAAACAATGTTGGGTCCATTACCCAAACCTTTGTGTTGCGGGGATTTCTTCAAGGGTTGACATCAATGACAACCAACCTTAATCAACATAGGGTGTATGCACTTATACTCCTCCTAGGGTTTCAAACAAGAATAGCATGGAACAAGAATAAAATACCAATTAATGCAAAAATTTCCTTACCAATTCCAAAAGATGCAAGATCAAACCCTAGTTTACCAAACCATATCCATCCATAAGAAAGAGAAGAAGCCTTAAAGAGGTGCACACCACCTTAGCTCCATAATATACCAAGAGAAATCACCAAAAGACATTTGCACAAGAGAGAGATATCCAAATTTCCCAAAGAGGGCACAAATTTCAGCCAAGTATCCTTCTCATAGTGGGAGAGCTATGTCTTAAATGAAATGAATTTGATCTCTATTTATACTAAACCTCTAAGATCAAGTTTGTCCACTTAAAAAGGGTAAACCACAAAATAAGGGAGACATTTCCCTTTATTTTTCCCCCTTACAAAGTAATATTATTTTTGCACAAAGAAAAACCCTAAAAAAACATGATGTCACACCTTTTAGGGAAACGTTTTGACACTTCGACCAATTCGTTGAGCTTGGAGATGAAACGTTGGGCCTCCAAAGGTCTCCTCCTTATGTGCTAGGGTCTTCTCCATCATTATAAAACTTCTCCTCATGAAAAAGTGCCAAGTTTAAATCAAATCAACACCACCACCACCAAACCCTAGCCCCAACAAGACGTCAAGCCCCAAGATGTAGCGCTCTAGCCTCCAAAGTCAAGTTGTTGGGGTGATGAAGGGCTAGGATAGGTCCTCTAAGGTGTCTCTCAAGCCTCCAAAGGCTATCATCTTCATCCGGTGTGTGGGCCATGGTATCCAACATGTGGACCTCTTGCCCCAATGAAGGACAGCATTGGGCTTGTTCCTCCAAATCATCCACCGGTGAAGGTCCTGCAAAGACATACAAGTGTTCCCTCCAAGGATCTAAAGTCAAAGCATCATGGAAATTAAAATCACATTTAATATAAGAGTCGTTCAAGCATGTACATCAAAAACTACCTCATCAAATTAAATAGATGCTCAAAGACCCTATGCAATTTTCCAGGTTTAGGGATGGGAGGGTTGACAAAGTGACCTATTGGGTGAATCATTCCTTAAGTCAAGGAGTGTTTCCTAGGTGGAAACCTCTCCAAATCATGTGGAAAATATGAAGTGGATGGGGGGTTAAAACTTTTTGGCATGGGGTTCATGACATACAAGGGTTTGTATTGGCTCATTTATGGGTGCCTTTGTAGAGGGTGTGTTGCACCTTCATTTTCAATGCATCATTTTCCCAAGCCCATTCATTGCCTTTTGTTTTTTAAGATAATTCCAGGTTGAAGCCAAGGTGGGGCTTCTAACTAAGCATGAAAAACATTTCCCACCTTGACTCTACCCTGGTCACATTATGCTTCCCCAAGTTGAAGACAATGTGTGGGACTTCTACTTAAGAATGAAAAACATTGCCCACACACGCTCGACCTTGGTTGGCATTTTTATATTGTTATTTTTCACGGGTCTTGTCAGTTTCTTCTAAGAGACATTTCATTGTCCTCAGGATCCCTGGGTGAACATCTAGAAGGTTTATGATTGGATTTTATATTTTTCCAGCTACAAACCTTTGGGCCTTCATCCCCTTCTTCCCATGAAATGAGGTACAATCCCTTCTTTGGTCAATACACCCGAAAATACGAAAAGATAAGGGGATGAACAAGGGGTGAAGTGATGAAAAATAATAAGTATGATCATGAGTTGCACGATGACTTGTCAAGGGACTTCTCAGTAGCAAACCCTTCCCTAAGGGTGACCACTTACTAGCGCGCAACGTCAACCACCAAGGTGAAACAAGGAAAAGAGTGTAACTTCCAAGCAAATGTTCTATAATCAAAAGCAACTTTAAATGCAACATACTCAAATGCCTGAAATATTAAAGTGAAACTTACCACAATACCTAACTTGTACCTCATGGAGCAAAACCCATCGTCTTTCATAAGCAAGCCGATGTGGTGGATACCAACATTATGAATCTTATATCTATGGTGGTGAAGTGGGCCTCTATCTGTGCAAGTGGACGTTGTCATCCATCATTCTCTTGGTACTCCATGTCTACAACCTGAGGGCCTCGAGACATAATCTCCTTAGTTATCCCTAGAAATCATGGATAATAGAAGGGTGGCATTTGAATCGTCCATTTGGAAACTACCCCCCAAGGAAGCCACCAATTCTATGGATAAAAACACTCCCCAAGTGTTGGGTACATCAATTACGACTACATTGATTAGGAAATATATGTCAGGGAAGGCATCAAGGATAACCCTAACGTCCTTTATAAGACCGCATACTGTGATAGGTTTGGATTTTGATTCACACATACTTTGGTATGGTTGTTATATTTCAATTTCAAGTTGTTGCGTGATCTCCCAAGACATAATGTTGGTGGGGGAACCTGAATCCAAAACACAATTATGAAGAGTGAACCCATTCACCTAGAGAGTAATGAAGAAGGGCATAAGTTCCCCACACTTTCTACTAACGTTCTCAACATGAAGTATTATGGGGGGATCTCTCTCTTCTTGAGATTCTTCCACATCGGGTTCCTATGGGATCTAAAGTTTTTCATGCCCTTCTTCCCCCTCAGAGTCAAATGATGGAGGAAATTCATCAGATTGAGAAACTGCCAAGTCCTGATCACTTTGTTGAGGAGTTTGCATGTCATCTTCTTCTTCAAAATGTTGATCCCCAAATTATTCACTCATGAAATCTTGGGAGTGTATCTTGGCATCTCTCATATTTGAGAACTCGGTGTGACATTTCTTTTTGATGGACTTCTCATTGGGAAAGTCTCACTCGTCACTCTCGTCTAGATGTCTAGTGGGATACTTTTCCTCCTCCGTGGTATTGATCTCATTGATGAGGATGTCATGGGTTAAGGACAGATTTATAACTTCATCTTGAAGAGAATCTACTGGGGAAAGGTCATCTAATTCGCACAACTTCATATTGTATTCTAGTTGACAAGCGAGATCTTGTGCCTCCCTAAGATCATGAGGGGACTTGTCTTTTAGCAAGAATTGAAAATGTCCCTTAAAAGAGCATAGATATAGATTCAAGGTTGTAGTCTCTGACAATAAGTTGGATGAGATTTGATTTAGAAATGTGTTAAATATATCATTGAACTCCCTTATAGATTCTTCTTCATACTTGTGTATTTCACTGTATTGGGAAAAAAGGAAAATTGGATCCATTTCATCGCCCCACCTTTTTATGAAAGCATTCTCAAGGTCTTACCAAATTATGATACTCTTACTCGGGAGGTTATTATACCACATCCTAGCGTCGCCTATCTATGAGGCCGAGAAGATCTTCATAATCACATCTAAATGCCTATTTCCGGCTTCGTGTAATTCAAAACTTTCATAAAACCTTATCAAATGAAGATTACCGGTAATATCATCATTACTGGAGAATTTAGGAAGCCAAGATTTGGCCTTTTCGGGTAACTTGTGGGGACCTCCATGGATTTTAGTCATATTCAAAGGTCTGAATTCGTTGGGCACCCATTTTGGGGGGGGCATAGTGCATAAGGGTGTGTATTGATGCTCGGTACGGGTTGTCATAAATGGAATCTCCAAATGACCCTTCCAGGCTTATCAAAGGAAGTGAAGGAATCACCCTCAGTGGAGTCACCAGGTAAGCTTGTAAGATAAGGGATTTAGAAAAAACTCACCAAATATATGTCGTTAAGGAAAACTGACTCGATTCCCCATGGAAATGGTACCAAAATGTTATCGCATGATTTGTACTTGTTCAAAGCCCATCACAAATAAGCCAAATCTTGTGTAACTACAGGAAATCCTACCATTGTCACCTTAGTAAGAGATCCCCACGTTTTAGTGATGGAGATAGGTCCACCATAGGGGAGGCATCCCTAACAACCTCAAGGGATCAAATAGCAAGTAATGTATCCAATCCTATAGACCCCTCTCTTGGTTACCTAATTCAAACGTCTATGTCTGTGAAATTGAGGAAATGGGAAGTGTTTCAGGTATCGTCCTGGAACAATAACAATTGTGCCATATATATAGTGAATTCCAAGTACCAATATGAAAGAAATACCTCAAGAGATAGTAGACAGTAAAATATACGATCGTTGGTACAAAATTGGAGTAAATTAACATATTACAATAGCCAATAGATTTGTGTAACAACCACAAGAAAATTAGAACATAATTGCATGAAATTACAATGTAAACTTAGCAAAAGTCCAATAGAACATATTCCAACTATTCCAAGCAATTTCTGAGTGAGTTAAGATAATGTTAGATCAGTGTATGCAGCAAACTTAAGTAAATTATATGGTTGTAGCAATGATTTTCAACAACAGCAATAAAGTTAGTGGATTAAGCTAAACTAGAGTTAGAAGAAGTTAGCAAAATCCTTAGAGAACAAGATTTGAGAGTTGTTTGATCAAATTCCTTCACAAGAGCAATGATACTAGTGCCTTTTTGGGCTATGGAGTCATTTACAATAGCACTATAAATATAACTTTGGAGAATAATGATAACAATGTCTAAGGAAATGGGGTAAATTTTAGGGTGCTAGACCCTTAGGGCCTTCAACTTCAAGCCTTAAGAGAGGATTTGCTAGAATGCAACCACCTTTGGGCTCTAGCAAATTCTCTTATCCTTCCTTAGATTCTTTAAATTAATAGCAACAAGCTTCTAGAACCAAACTCCTAAAGTTCTATCACTTTAGAGATTTAGGAGTTTACCCTAGATGAGTACATGAGCCTACTTCTTAATTTGCTCATTCAAATTACAAAAAAAATCATTTTTTACAAAAGTAAACCCTAAAAGAGTGATGTCATCCCTTCTTAAGGTGACGTTGAGCTCCAAAAGTGGAATGTTGGGTTGTAAATGTGCAACATTGAGCCTCCAAAGGCCATAAAACATGCCACACATGCCAAATGTCATGTCACAAGCCTCCTCTATCGAAGCATCATCTCCATCAAACCCTAGCCCTCAATGGTGATGTCATGGGCTAGATGGATGATGTTTAGTCCTCCAAATGCCAATGTCCAAGTGGAAGAAGGAGGGAGATCATCACCAAGTCATGCCCAGGTGCCTCCAAAGGCAACGCCCTCAATCATCAAGGTGTAACATCCATCATCAAGTGGTGTCCTAGACATGGGGTCCAACATCCATCCTTGGGCTCCAAATCCCTCATGAATGTCCGAACAAATCCATCCCCTCGTGAATACATGTTCATCGGGAAAGGTCCTACAAAGACAATCAAATACACCCTATAAGGGATCACAAGTCACAAGTATCATGTCAAGTAAGCCATATCTAATACAAGAACCACCCAACATGTGCATCAAACCCCCCTTTCAAACTAAAAAAATGCTTAAAGATGTTATAAAATTTGATAAATTTAGGTATGGAAGGGGTGTCAAGGTGCCCTATTGGGTTATCCAATCCCCAAGTCAAGGATGTTTCCCAAAGGAAACCTATCTAAGTCATGTGATGAGTATGAAATGATTTGGGTAAGACTTCTAGGCATGGGGTTCATGACATACAGGTTCGTATTGTCTCATTTATGGGTGCCTTTGTAGAGGGTGTGTTGCCCTTCGTCCACGATGCAACATTTTCCCAAGCCTATTCATTTGTCATTAATTGATTAAAGTCCAAAACAATTGGGTACTATAAGACTTGGAAAGAAAAGAGTACCGCAATTTCACTTGAAGCTTAGGTACATTGAGTTCCATATGCATGGAAGAAAGGGACACTGCATAAATGCCTCGACCAGTGGGACGTTTATTTAATATGTGATTTGCTTTTGCAGTTCTTTCAATTTTTTAAGAGAAACATTTCATTGTTCTCAAGACCTTTTGGGCGATAATCTAGAAGGTTATGATTGGATTTTATCTTTTTCTGACTACATTCCCCTTTGGGCCTTTATCCCCTTATTCCCATGAAATGAGGTATAATCCCTTCTTGGGTTAGTGCACCCGAGAACCCAAAAGATAAGGAAGCAAAATGGAATAAGTATGGAAAGTGATAAGTATGAATGGGGATGGTACGATGACTCTTCAAGGAACCCCCAATAGCACCCCATTCCCAAGGGTGACCAACTTACTAGGATCCAGTGACACCCACCAAGGTGAAATAAAGCAAAAGGTATAAATTCCAAGCAAACGTTATGTAATCAAGAAAGGATTCTTTGCAACATGTCAAATGCTTCAAATATTAAAATGACACTTACCATGATACCGGAATTGTTACCTCATGGAGAAAGACTGACTGTCTTCTTGGAGCAATTCGATGTGGTGGATGTTGCTATGTTGTTGACGATGAAGGATGAGGTGTTGATGAAAAAGAGGGGTCCTCCGGTCTTTGCTTTTCAATCTAACTCTCGACACTCCATGCCTGCTACATGTGGGCCTCGAGATATGATCTCCTTAGTTACCCCTAGGTTGGGGGGAGAGTAAATGTTCTATGTTATAGTAAATTAATGTATTATTCATGTTGTGTGAGATGATTTTTAATTTTTTTCATGGGCATTTGATTGTCATAAAATTCATAGGATCCATGCTATTTATTTCCGCTACATTATTTTAAATTGCATTGTGTATGCATTTATTTCCATTCTTGTCTTTTTGGGAGGTTCTCTTTTTTGGTAGTATGGGGTAAATCACCTATGAGGGATGGAATTTGAGATCCTTGTTTATGACTACCCATCTCGTCATTGGGAGTAATGGGCGAGGACGATACAATGAATGTGCATGCCATCAATGCAATGGCGGGAAGATGAAAAGAAGGGATGGACTCAACTATCATGTATGAATATAATATATATGGGCATTGTGTAATTATCCCTTTTAGTCAATCTACTTAGTTTAAGATATGGAATTGCATGTTGTGAGGGACAAATGAAGGGATTGAAACTGCTAGAATGATAAATTAGGATTTCAATTACATAAAGAAATAAGTGTAGTTAATTTTGAGGGTTTGATAAGTTTTTAATACAAAGACCCAAGTGAATGGATTCTAGACCATTCTCAAGAAAACCCAAATATCTTGCATCTAAACGGCACTGGATCTAGTACATTTTCTTCTAAGGGTGGTATCATTAATTTAGGGTCTTCAAATATTCTATCTTGTTTTGAAACTATGTTTGGCATGTGTATTTACATTACTCCTTCTAGGTTAAAATAGGCCTTGAATCCTACAATTGAATTCTAGGTTAAAATAGGCCTTGAATCCTACAATTGAAGAAATTGAGGTAGAGTTGAAAAATTTAGGACGTACCGCCTATTAAGTTCAATGAGATTTGGAAAAAACACATAAGAAATGCCCTCGTTGAAGCATCAGAGTTAAATATGACCAATTGATGCCATCAAGCTTCATTTTTATAAATGTTGCATGCAAAAATTCCTACATGCCAATAGCCATGTCCTTGCTTTGACTATGTACACATGCCATGTCCTTGCTTTGACTATGTACACGTGCCATGTCCTTGCTTTGACTATGTACACATGCCCCTACAAGTTACTTCTACCATTAAAGAATGGAGGTAGAGATTACAAATGTAGGTCATACCACCTAATTCTACCATGAGATTTGGAAAAACACATTGAATCTCGGGCATGATCCATGCATCATATCATTGAACCAATTGTGATAAGGAAATTTTCCTCATTGCAGTGGAGAAGGGATGGAAAATAACAATTTTCACCAAAAAAGGTCACTTCCCTTCATTGGTACTTGTATGACTTATAGTGTGAGGGGTTAGAGGTCATGGTATTGTTAAAGAAGCACGCATGGGATGAAGTTCCATTCCATGAGCACCATTTAATTTTGGGCAAGTTGAGTTTTATTGGAGTTCCACAATGATCATTGGGCGACTAATAACCACATGGACATGAAGGATAGAATTCCATGGGGAAGGAATGAGTCCATTCAAATCATGTACAAATGTTTAACACATGTCACCACACATGTCACCATTACCTAGATGACATGTCACCACACTATCCAACATCTAACAAATCATTACCTAGATGGCATGTGACCACACTATCCAACATCTAACAAATGTTTAACACATGTGACCACACTATCCAACATCTAACAAATGTTTAACACATGTCACATGGTAAGTGGCATGGGCCTTCGTGTGGGCACATACAAATCTTAGAATTTATTAAGGAGCTACCGGCACTCATAAATGATGTTCATACTCATGGAGGGATTTGCTTATACTCATGGATTGTATTTTCATAGTGCGTGTTTGTAGAAGGGGGGCTTGTGGAAATCATATGGAGCTTATTTCATGCTTATAAAAGGCTCACTTTTCGATATTTGGGAGCTTTATCGTGGCCATTACACATTCTTAAGAGTTAGGTTGTTTAGTCTCTTACTCCAATTATACTTTTTTCTTAATATGAAGAAATGTTTATCTCTCCAATGTGAACATGATGCATTATGACCCCACACCATTTACGTTTGCTTTCTATGATTGTTAATATACAATTTGATTATTTTTATAAAATAAAATTGAATTTAATGAAGTAAGATGGTATCATTTGGAACAATCACTCCATTTGTGCTTTGGAATTTTTTTAATTGAAGGAAGTTTTTATACCCCAAAATTTAAATAGTTGTAAGTTGCCTACAACTTTGAATACTTCAATTGGTTTTTACTTGACTTAAACTATTAAATTATGGTATTTTATTTCAATTGGTTTTTCTCATTGAATGGAGTGAAGTATCATTGAATAGATATATGTTAGATCTATCTTTAGAGAGTAAGGGTAGTTTAGGAGGAAGAGTGGAAAGTGAAATGTTAATTAGATTTAACATGGTAAGATCAACCAAAGGTCAAAACAAAATTTCATAGATGCATGGAATTTCTTTATGTCGAAAGAGAGACATGTTTTAATGACAATGAGACAAAATACAAGGTACAAGTAATTAGTGAAAAGGTGGGAACCCAAGCAACTTCCTTAGTTTGACACTGACTTTTGTCTCAACAAGATATTTAATCGCATTGCTCTATCATATATACATGGTCTAATATTATTTTCCATGGATGGAATAAAGGTCAAATATGGTATAGTAACTAAATTGATGGAGTATGGCAGACCATTATGGAGTATGTCAGACCAGTATGTTACGATTATTGAGTTTGGATGAGGCTAGTCCAATATATGAGAAGTATGCAAAGATATGCAATTTCTGCAAATT
This sequence comes from Picea sitchensis, assembly GCA_010110895.2. Taxonomy (NCBI): domain Eukaryota; kingdom Viridiplantae; phylum Streptophyta; class Pinopsida; order Pinales; family Pinaceae; genus Picea; species Picea sitchensis. The sequence goes on along the minus strand of SNQJ01S0190666.1, from coordinate 8,276 downwards.
ATATACAACTAAAAGAGACTAATCCAAATAAGGGAGGTACTATAGATATTGATGAAAGGCCAAAAGCTTCGGGAAATATTGTAGGGTTTATAAAGAATACATGACTCGAGATAACAAAAAAAGCACCTAATTTCATATTTGAGGGGAATGATGGAAATCGAGTAGTCATATGTGCAATAGAAATAGTAGTTGCAAGGGAAGAGTTGTTGATCAATTATGATTTGAAATGAATATATGCAAGTGTTATTATCATGGAGGTACTTTTGTTTTATTGTTTACATATTTAATTAATTAATTTCTTTGTTTTATTATCTTGAATAGTAATTTTAATATCTCGTGCTTCTTATAATGTAATTAACATTCCTTTGAATTTTGTGGCAATGTCATCATAGGAAGGGACCCGTACAGCTGGTAGAGCCCGTAATATCTAACATCTCTTTAATATCTCAAGACTCTTTACTTTTTAATAGAAAAAAATTAGTGATTTCATAATCAAATTTACTTGCCACTTGTTGGTAGGCTTCCACCCCTAATCCTGACGTGGATGATGACGATTACTTGTTTGATGAGGCTGACCCAACCACTATTAGAAAGACTATGAAAAAGGTCAATGGAGAATTGCTTGCATTGTTTGAATTTGATTACTCAAAGGAGGTTGTGCATAAGTGCAATGCTTTGATCAATAAAATAAAACGATATGGAGTATGCAGCAAAAATTAAATTGATTAATTTATCGTAGTAATTTTTTCATTTTGGTTTAGTAACTCTTATAGTTAAACAACAAATGGTTTTTTTTCTACAGAATTATTTGAGATCAGTACATGATCATACTCATGAGTCTAGTGTTGGAAGTAGCCAATGCACCTATGCCATTGTATCCCACCACTAGCCACATACCCACTAGATTATTTGTCTCTCTTATCTAGTGGTCATAGTCCCTCAACTCATCCCTCTACCTCTCTCCCCTACTTCTCGTGGGGCACATGACACCCCTTCCCAAAACACACCACATGCACATGTTGGCGGAGATGTCCCCAATGTTAATTCATTTAGTTTATTTCGTGGATTGACACATGTTTGTAGAACTAGAACACTGTCAATTGACCTTTTGGTGGACAAAAAATTTGTGTTGTTCAAGCAGTAAAAAGTCCTTGTTAATTATTCATGTCTTAATTATTTCCCATAACGTGATAGAAATGTACTTATTTATGTTTTTTTTTACTAATGATAATATGGTTTGGCAGGAAATAATATGTTTTGGAAGCACTTGATGAAAAGGAATTAGATATTTTTGGGCCTTCCATTTGTACAAGCTTTAATAGTCAACCTTCTCATCTAAAGAAGGTACTTACAAACCACTTGGTCAGCCTCTTCGGTGATATATTCAACCAAAGTAAAGGAATCTCTTTGGTTGGTAATTGTTTGAAATACGTGAGGGATACATGTAGGGTAACTTACAAAATAACCCTAGATATGAGAATCCTTCAGTAATTCCTAAGAGGGAGTTCAAGGCTCTAAGAAACAACACAAGAAAATGAGAAAAAAGGGAAAGTCACTACCAGGTGGAGGAAGGTATATGATATATTTGATTAAATAGCCTAATTATTTTTAGTTCTACAAAAAAGTGCAATATTTGACCTAATTGAAACTTTTGGTAGGTTCAAAGACACCTCAAAGGCCACCTAGGAGAGATTAGAAAAACACGGCTAGCAAAAACTTGGCAAGGGTGGTTACCTTAAACTAATGGCATGAATTGTAAGTACCAAATAATTAAACTATTTCATTGGTAAGATATTTCAACTTTTGTTTAACTACATTTAATAATTAAAATTTGTGATGTTATGCAATGCAGGGGGATAAGTGCAGCTCTCCACCCACCCAAGAAGAACTCAAGATTGAGTTGGAGTTCAGTTTTAAATCCATGGTTGAATACTGAGAAAGTAGGGGGAAATCACAAACTCTGGCTTTCAATGTTTAGGTAAATAAAATTGATGGATTTCGAATGTTGACTATTTCTAAAATCCATTCATAGTTGATTATTGCCTATAAAATAATGTATTTTTTTATTTCATGCAAGAGAACATTGATGATAATGAGGCTAACAATGGAGACCAACTCCATGAAGGCATTATGAGTTTAAAAGTAGATGTATGATTATTATCATGATTTAGTTTTTATTTGGTATACTTATAATTTTTTCTTGTTTTAGAGGCAAAAGGAAGAGATTGCCTAAACCACAATGTCCACTACTCCACCACATAAGACATTATAATTATATTTATATTGAACTATTAAATGGAAGTATCAACATTAATGAATTACAATTTAAATATCAATAATCACTAACCATATCACTTTAGCCCATTTTTTTTGTAGTCAATGTTCATTCCACGCAGCCTGGATGTAGCACGAGACGTGTATTACATTCCAATATGCAGTGTGAATCAACAAAAGAAGAGCATCCAACGTACAAAGATGCATATGAAATGAACACATTGCTTATGATTTATTTTTTAAATAAGAAACCTCATAGGAAGTGATTTAATATAGTAGAAGACATTATTTACTTGTATGTATGTTCCTTCTTTTATTTTTCAACGAGTTCATGTCATCATCCAAAAGTAGATGAATTTTCTCCTCACAATCATTACGAGCCCATGTTTTTCTATAGCATTCAGGTACTTATTATTGCATATGAACTATAATCGTTCTTTCATCTATTATTGCATATGATCGTTATCATAGGTGGCATTCATACTTGATGGACACAAATGGGAAATTTAGAAATTCATTTAGTGATGGATGGGATTGATTGTTATCAAAGTATCATATACCATTTTACTATTGTTTTGTTCTATCCATCATATCTCTCGTCTCGGTTTTATATGTATTTATTTTACTTGTATTTAATTCACTAGTGTCTGGATTATTTCAAACCATTCGACAATTGCTTTGTGAAAATTGAATTGAGTAAGCACTCAGTTTGAATAGCCCAACCCTATTTTACATGTAAGTGTTTTTGTTTTCTTTCTAATTATGGGTATTGGAGGTATCACAATGCACTGCTCCTCTGTCAACAACAATTATCCATGCATGGTAGGTTGTCAGAATTATTGTTATGGATGGAGCATTTTAGACTATTTCCCAGCATCTATGGAAGCATGTGGAGTAGTCCTAGTCATTTTAAATTTGTGATTATTTTTACCATCCTTGGCATTGCCTATGGCCTACTAGCTACAACAATGGAAAATCAAAGAATATGACAAAGACATTATCACATTTCACAAAGAGAGAGCTCACAAAGGTTATTAATTTCAACTTCATTGTATGGAAAAAGATCTACAAATTAGACATTTATATAATTTCTTATTCATTACGTGCATTTCTTCACACTCCAATTTCCTCTCCTTGCTTTTAAATTGTTGTATGTTTTGGTGTGTAGGAATACATTTTCGAAGACAAGCATGGACATTGTACACCTCCTAAGCTAGACTTGGAACATGAAGAACATTTGAAGGCCTTGAAGTTTTTCTAACTTTCCTTTCAAAATGGAAATAACATGTATACTTCTCATTATGTTCTATGATGAAATTTTCTTCTTATTGGCATAAAAAACTTCAAATTATATCATTTTTGTGCCTGTCAACCCTGATTTTTGTGATAGCCCTGAGGATGAATGGCTATATATTTAAAAGTTCATTTCAATAATTACTTTGCTACCAGGACAGGATGGATTTCAATCCTTTACGTGTGTATGTAGATAAAGGCGGACCACTAGCTTTCATCCAAGCTCCTCAATTGTATGGGCGGCCAAGGCATGTTGCTTTCAATCCATTGCCACTTTGGATGCTTAGGGGAATTCAAATATCTATTAGCATGGTAGTCTTGTTTCAGTTGAAATATAATTTTACTAAAATACCATTTCTGCTATATTAGTCACTTTTCTTGAAGAACCTCTACACTATTCACACTTATCTTACCAGCTTGCTATTCTCCAGAGAAGATAATCACTTCAGAGAATTTGGATGGGAAAACAAAAGAGAGGTTATGAATACAATGAAATCTTATTCTCCTCCACAAGTTGGATAATTGAGCACACAAAAATACATAAATTGCATCGTTAGTGTCCAATTTTCTAGACCATCCATTATCAAATACATAAAACTCACTACTAACCAATTTATAAGCATAGAATAACATTGAAAACACCATATGTATCCATAGACAAAACATCACCTTTGTGTGTGACCACCTCCATAATGATGATATCAAATTATGCTTACCTCATCATTATCATTTGGGAAAGATGTTTTAGTTTGCATTAGTTCCCACTTGAGCATCAATTCAATATATTGATTGCCAAGAATGTTTAGAAGCTTTAGTGATTATGTTATCTATTGAAATACTATTGATTTTGGCATATATTTTTTTCAGTCATCTCTCATCGAAATATCGACAACAAGTACAATGTTTAACCGACTCCTGATCGATGACAAATTGATGTCCAAGATGTTAGTGTACAATAGGAACATCATTTTTTCATCAGTCCTTCGTTGATATTCTGGCATTATTGGAGGTTTAAGGGCATAGATAGATTTCTAAAACAACGACAACACCATTGGCGACTCGTCGCTCTGGATTCAACATTCTAGAGCTATTGAAGTATTGAGATCATGAAAACATTGCCAAAACAATGACACTGCAGCTACCACATGGCACATTCATACTTCGGTGATTGCCACACACGTGTTAGAGTTTTGACATCCATAAGGGAAACTAAAGCTACTTAAACCTACCACGTGGCACCTTCAGATGTCGATTAGTTGTCACACACTTGTTAGAATTCCAATGTCCATAAGGGTAAATGAAGATATTTAAACATGCCACATGGAACTCTAAATGCATTAGAATCCTGATGATGGATCGGTGTTGCTATGTTTATGTTTTAACAACAACAAATGAATTCCAACGACGAAATTTTCTTTCTTCCAACATTGTTGCACCAACATTAACATCAGTACAACGTCAAAATTTGTATCCAAATATAGTAGTGAATTACTTCATTGAATGAGATCATACAAAAAATTAAGTGATTAAATATCTTCTATGAACATGATTCCTCTATATATAGAGAGAGAGAAAGTCCTCTAGTTATTTCATATTTAATAGGAAGGAAAGATGCAGTTGAGTTACAAGAAATAACGCATAGTGCTTATACATGTCTAAAAGTCCTCATTTACTTGGCTATAAAAGGCACAAACTCAACACTAAATAGATAAACATGTACTAAGTATATAGCATTAATCATCTACATAGCTCCATCATTATTTTCAAAACCAAAAATAGGCCCAAATGAACAAGGCACATTTAGAGCCATAATAAATGAAAAACATAAGAAGCGCCATTCAATATCAACCTGGAAAGGGTCTCTAAAGGGTATAAGTTGATAGTTGAACCCTACCACCCACAACATTGATATTAGATTATCTAATTTTCTCCTCTTCTCTTAGCAACCCAAGTCTAGGAGCTAGCATGAGAGGATGATATGCTTTCTTGAGTTGAAGATGAAGCATAAACCTTAATCAAAAGAATAGGACCAGGAACACCCTTGTTTGTAGATAACTTATCTCCCAATGCAATTGAATCTAACTTGGGGTAGGAGGCTCCAAAAACTGGCTAGAATAGAGACCATCAACCTTGAGATCATTGAAATCTTTGTCAACGCATGAAACCTCAACCACAACTTCAATAACAAGTGAAAAACCATGAACTTTGACAACTAGTTGTGATAATTCTCCCAAGAAATCACAATGAGAAGAGATAATTTCAAGATGAACCACTTCAATCTCTCTCTTAATAGTTGCAATCATAGCCCCTTTACCAAGAGTTGTGGAATCCTCATTAAGCTAAGGCCGAGGAGGATTTCCAAATACTATAACCAATAAGCCACTATCGTCGATCCCCTCCACCTTCCCCTTCTTCAGATCCACTCATGCCTCCAAATGTTGAACCCCTTGTAGAAGGATTTGGGACAAAGTGCAATCAGGACTAACCACCCTCACAACCATGGAAATCCAAGTGCTACTTTTCTCAAAATCACCCGCCACCACCTCTTGACCCACAAAAATCCAAAATCCCAACTCTAACACCCCAAACTCAACACAAATAGCCTTGTTGCTACCTTTTGGAGAATCCATTGGAACAAACTACTTAGCCTCATTTGCAACCCCCTCAATCCCAACCTACTAAGCATAAAAATTACCCCACTTCCATTTCCTAGCCAAATCCTCATGGAACTAACATATGTTTCATAGATGTCTATGTTTTTTGCAAAAACATCATTGGTACCCACTCTACCCCCTCTGAAACAAAAAATCTCTCTCTCTCTCTCTCTCTCTCTCTCTCTCTCTCCCTCTCTCTCTCTCTCTCCACATGATATTACATGGATTGTATTTCCCTCGTAGGCCATCTTTGACTATGTTGACACTCAAAAGGCTCTTGGTAATTTGGACCAATGGCACTGATGACATGTTAGTACGCATGGATCAATATTATTCAATCAATATGAAATAAAAATATCAACCAAGATGTCTTTATCAATTTTCCACCGCACCGAAATGACATTCATAATTCAATGGTTTTTCATCAAGCATCACACATGTTTTCTTAATTGAGATTGATTCAATGGGTTGAGAGGTGATAAATAAGATATCCTATTTTCAAAAATAGGTTATCTTGCAAAACCATCTATGAAAAACATTAATAATTATCAATAGTTGAATGTTGTCAATCATGTTTGATGGGATGTGCAACTATTTCTTCAAATAATCTCTTAAAACATATAAGTTTTTACCTCATCTAATTCCACCAATGCAATTCCATGTGCATTGTTAATTTTGTTATTTTCTTGACATTTGGTTCTACTAACTATACATAGCTCTTTCATTTCTTATCTAGGGAGGGTTAATGGCATGTGTATGCGTTACTTTGAAAATGTAAAGTTCTATGATGTATTTTCTTATGTGCACTAACAAACTATAAGATATATTTAAATTAAGGAGAAATTTAAGGATCACTAGATTTTGTCCATTATTTTTTATGTAAAGAATAGATGTTTTAATGGGAAATGTAAGACTTTATAATATATTTTCTTATGACCGAATCCGCTTTAGGGGCACCAGGGAGGGATCAGCCATCTGGAATCTAGATTGGTGCAACAAAACCTGGATCCAGACACATAGCTTTTGGGAAGTGAGGAATGGAAAAATAGCCAGATTCTAGGAGGATGCTTGGCAACAGGAACCCAGGATGGAAAATCTAAACAGGGAGGAACTCCAATAGGACATGACCGCGCAAGGAAAAACCAGAGTCTTCCATTACTGGAAACAGGAAACAGATCGCAACAGATGGAGAATCTGGGACAATCTCAGTTCGCAAAATAGAGAACGGACAACAACAAGCGTGAAAGAGGTGGAGGAGGAACTGGGGAAAAGGAAAATTGAAGTCTCGGATGAAGAGGACCAACTGAGATGGGGACAAAAAGATGGCGGGGAATTCAACTTGAAAGAAGTATGACATTACATCACAGATCAGGACCAAAAAGATCCAATGCAACAATGGGATAAGCTTTGGAACAGCCCCCAATGACCAAAAATTAAAATTTTCAAATGGTTAGTACTTCACAACCGAATCCTAACTTGAGAAAACCTAAGTAAAACGGGATTTATCGGCCCATCACGATGCCACCTCTGTCAAGATAAGGAAGAAACAATGAATCGTCTCTTCGACGAATGCAACTACACAACAAAGATATGGGACTGGGTGACAGGTATCTTTCGATAGTCCAATAGGATCTGAGGTAACATCTGCGCAACCATAAATAACTGGAATGAGAATTACAGTGAAAATGAAGAGGTGAACCTCTGTTGGACTCTCATTTCGGGGATGATCATATGAGCAATATGGAAAAAAAGGAACCGACGCATCTTCAGGAACGAAAATTGGCCGAAAGGGAAACTCAAGGAAACAATAATCTCCCTGATAAGAGAAACGATGCAGAGGCGCAACTGCCAGAAGGGAAGAGCACAACTCGCGGGCCAAACTCCCGAATCCTAGATGTTTTTCACCTGAAAGACGGGCGCAACCAAACTCAAGTAAGGCAGCCACCGCAACTCCAAATAGGTGAGCGCAACTGGAATCCCCCTCCAGCAGGGTCCCTCAAGTTGAATTTCGACGGGGCATCAAAAGGAAACCCAGGAATGACAGGAATGGGAGGA
>SNQJ01S0190665.1:0-18072 GCA_010110895.2 Picea sitchensis | reverse complement strand
AGTTGATGAGAAGTGGACCAGGATACCAAAAAGAAGGAATGATTACAAAAGAGATGAATATCCAAGAAGACCTCCTACCTTCAAGAATAAAAGACGCTTCAATCAGTATGAAGGAAACTACATAAGAGTATATCATGAACTCAGATGGACTACATCACAAAGAAGGTCACTTACTCCAAGGTATCAAAATTTATTTCTTGGTCATTGTTGTACTTGCAAAAATTTTGGACATAAGGAAATTAATTGCAGAATCAATGAAAGGAAAAAATACTCAAGAAACATGAATGGTGTAAATAGAAGATATGGAAATAATCGTGGATTTTTCAACATAATTTATAATTCATTTTCCCCATTGATGGACAAAAATATTGTATGCTACAAATGTAATTATATTGGTCACAAAGCACAAGATTGAAAATATATGAATGAAGATGTCCCTATGCCAACCACAATATGGAGAAGGAAAGAGATTCCAAACAATGAAGATTGTCGAATAGCATTGACCGTTGAAGAATGTAAAGAAGAATATGAATGGTACATAGACAGTGGATGTTCTTCACACATGACTAGGGATCAAGACAAATTCATCAGTTTGAAGAGAAAGGGTGGAAATGTTGCATTTGGAGATGACTCATCTACCAAAATACTTGGAGAAGGTGTAGTATAGCTTGGATGAAAATATGTAAAAGCAAAGAATGTCCTATTGGTTGAATACTTGAAGCATAGTCTACTCAATGTTAGTAAAATGTATGATCAAGGATACACTCTTACGTTTGACTCCCAAAAATGTAAAATCAGAGAAAATAACTTAGGAAGATTGGTTACAACTGCAACAAGAAGATCGAACAACATATATATCCTAGACATGAAGAAGAGAGAGAAGACAGAAGCCACACAAAAGGATTCCAAGGAAGAAAAAGTCCCAAAGACCAAAAACAAGGATGAAGTATTATTGAGTGCCACATGTTCAGGGGGAGCAGCCCCAAAGAAGAGAGTTACCTTTTTTCATTAAACTCGGGTGGAGCATCCCTACCCTTTTCCATTGATGTCAAAGGGGGAGAGAAATTGGGATCATGATGATAGGGGGAGCATGAGTGTTTCCATCAATGACAAAGGGGGAGATTGTTGAAATATTGGTTGTTGTCATTGATGTCAACCCTAGTCATTGGTTTTGGACCGCAATATTGATGAAGGTATTTGGACATGAAGGACAATGTACATGTAGAAAAAAAAACCATGGATGGATAGTATAGATCATGTTGTTTTTGGTGGTAGGTGGCACATCACATGGATCCTCATGGTTGAGGAGAAATGAATTTATGAAGATGACAAAGTGAATTTAAGAAGTACATGTAGTCCCTGAAGATAATTAAAGAAAAGAATTACAAAATAAGAAAGTGTCAGGTCGGCCCTAATGTTAATAGGAAGTGACATAAATGGTATAAATAAATATCATTATACATTCATTTGACACACAAGTCTAATTTCAGAGGAAATCAGAAGTAAAGAAGGCCGGATTTCAAGGGAGGATGAAGTCTTTTGGTGATATGTTCCAAGGTATGTTATTTGCAGGTCATCTTACCAATTTCGCTATAACTTTTTTTCTAGAATGATTCAAATGGTGAAATTGTTGCGGTATTGAGGAGAAATATCACGGTACCTGTGTTAAAAGTGTTAGCTCTTGATTTTCTATAATTATGGAGATACACTCTGTGGAAGATAGGGTTTTTGACCAGTTCTGAAGTTAGTCAATAAATAAGTGTTCCTGGTAAAACAATCATAACTTATTCATAGAGAATCAAAATTAATTGGGACCAATTTCATTGGAAATAGTACGGACTTTAGTTTCTTGTGTGCGATTTTCAGAATCTGATGTTAAATATTGAGTGTGGGGCATTCTGTACAATTTCACTCTCCTGAATAAACCAAAATTGAATAAAGTCTATCATTCTTTCTATAACTTGTTTTTAAGGAGGATTCAAGGAGTGAAACTACAAGGATTTTTAGAGAATACATTGAGTAATATTATCTATAGGATCAGAGTGTTCCAATAATTGAATAATTATGGAAGTTGAAGAAGTCTCAGGAAGCATTATCAAGCTATATGTGATGGTTGGTCGATGGTGATGATTTAATGTAAAGTTTTATTATCTCTCATATATTCTTAGGTGGAAGGAAGGGGAAAGGATGGAGAGTTCAACCCTTTCTTGATATTGGAGGATTGTATCTTCCTCTTGGATTTTTATCCCTCCCTTTATATTTGGAAGCTATAGCTACCTTTGGAAGTCATTACTTCCCTTGAACAATAAGTATTGATTATTTCTCATATATTACGCATGGTGTATTGTGGTGTATTGGTGTAACTCTTATACTATTGTTCATTGCTCATTGGATATAATTGAATGGATTAAGTATAAGTTTAAAAGGTTTTTAAATTGTACTTGATACTGATTCACCCCCCTCTCAGTATCAATAAAGTACCCTTGCTTGAACATCGCCAATGATGACATCCTGATTCTAATGAATGTGAGAGAAATTTTTATTTTCGGCACACTAGTTCAATGGCGGTAACACTAGTTCAGTGGGAGTTAACTAAGTAGTTCTATTTTATACTTTATAATTTCATACCATCACTACTATGCATGCATTCCTAATTATAGGATGTCATTGCCTATATGAGTGAAGATCACTCACTCATTAATTATATCATAATATACATTGATTCTCATTCTTCATTGTGTATCTCTCTTCCTTTTCTTGATAAGCTTTGTTTGTTTATTCTTTACCTAGGTCTCCTGTGAAGGTTTCCATTAAACACTGACATGGTATCAAATTCGAGCTGCTTGGAGCAACCCAGACAAGCCAAAGAAGAGAAAAAGAGTCCTTGAGCAAACCTATTTTCTGCAATCATCGTGGCCTATCCCTATCAAAAGGTGTGATGATTGGAATCGTTGCGGCCTATCCCTATCAAGGGTGTGACGGTTGCACTCAAACTTAAGAAATTTTATTTTTCCAGGCATCATCACGATCTATACACAGCCAACGTGCGATGTCGTCGCACTGTTTTCTTCATCCGAGGTGCGATGATTCAGTTTTTGACAATATTCGCACTATGTATGTCACTATGGTGTGATAATTCAAAATCGTCGCACTTCATCCTTCTGTAGGGTGAGACGATTCAAGAGCCCTCCATAAAATTAGGTTTCTACAGTAAAATAGCCATATCTCGACATTTGTGATCTGGGTCGGGCTGAAATTTTGACCAGAGACGTATAACATAAGGATTCTTATGCTCTTCAAAAATATCCAAAACCCACATCGTATTTTAGGAGATATATAGGTTTTATCATATCTATAGTTGTCATAGAACCATTATTCATATCTCGGAATCCACGATCTCGGTTTTCAAGATATTTTCATAATCAATAGCAGGGATGGAGGCGATGCAACTTCTTCAATTAAGTGTTGTGATAATACTCACAACGTACAACTATTTTGAATGGAATCTAAAGGATTTATTCCGACTCAAAAGAAAAGGACTGTATAATTTGACGATGGTGACAGAAACAGAACCTACATCAGTGCTTGAGAATACCAGATGAGCGAACCGTAAGGATGAGGCCACATGACTAATTATTTAGTTAATCTCCACTGATCTATGGTTTCATGTTTCCACATGCAAGACTCGAAATGACATCTGGACCACCGTGGAAGGACTCTTTGGAAAGCAGGATGATATGTGAGGTCATATGCTTGAGGTAGAGTTGAATACCCTAGACCCTAAATTTTTTGATAATATACAAAATTTCTTTACTAAATTTAAATATTTGATTTTGAGCTTGGGTGAATGTGGTATTAACAAGTCTACACAAGAGAAATAACTTATTCTAACAATATTGGCCTTCTCATGTACTTTCATCTTCAGAACCTATGATGCCCATGCATTTCTTTATGGTTCAATATTCTAATATGCATCTCTACAGTGAGGATATGGGAAATACATTATGGCAAGAAGCCATAAAAAATGAGTATGACTCACTCCTAAAGAATCATACTTCTCATCTGGTTCCACTTCCACCAGGAAGGAATATTTTTAGGTGCAGATGGGTCCACAGGATCAAGAGGTACAAGGATAGACATGTTTCCAAAGGATTTCATCATATCCATAAATATTTCTACATATTCACGACTAATTTTAGTGAGCAGAAGTTTCAGATTTTGTGGGATCGTCTTGCAGTGAAGAACATAGTTTCCTAGCAGCTGCCATTGTCTTCTTTTGATACATTATCTTTTGAGGGGAGGTTTTTTTCCCACGTGGTTTTCCCTCTTTCCTCACTTTTATTTAGTGTTCATTAGTTTCATTGTACTTGAGTACCTAATATGGCCTAGTAGTCGGGATTCATTTTTTACTCCATAGTGATTTTCAGGGGGGGTGTTGGAGAAATTTCTATTTTCAGCACACTAGTTTATTGGGAGTTAACTCACTAGTTCTATTTTAGACTTTCTAATTTTATACCATCACTATTATGCATGCATTCCTAATTATAGGATGTCATTTCCTATATGATTGAATATCACTCACTCATTGATTAGATCATAATATACATTGATTATCATTCTTCATTATGTATCTCTCTTCCTTTTCTTGATAAGCTTTGTTTGTGTATGCTTTATCTAGGTCTCCTATGAAGGTTTCCATGAAACACTGATAATGAATAATATTATGATTCTTACATGTCAAGGAACATGAGCCCTTACACACTTTTTGAAGTTGACTATTTCACTATGCGTTGAAAAATTCCTAATAAAACCCTAAACTGCAATGCAATAGAAACTTTATGGTTGCAATAGATTTATGCGAAATGAAGGGACTTCATTGGTTAACTAATTGAATTTCCATAGTAGAGAGAATTCATAATTACCCTTTATTCTATTTCTAACATATTTCGACGATGACATTACCTCAAGACATTGTCGGTGGAAATCAACCTCCTAAACCATGAATCGTCGAAGAAATATTTCGATGAATATACCTCGTAAAGGAAACCCCTTCACTTAAAAAACATATGATGATTCATTTAACTTAATAAAATAAACATGCCATAAGGTGAATTAATGCATAAAACCTCAATACATGTGGCACTCTTTTTAAGGATAAACAGTTATTACACTAAGTGGTTGTCATCAAAAGATGACCTTAAGCCCAAAATTTTTGAAACAATATCATTCTGATGATGATATGATAAGAGAAATTTACTCTCCTATTTACTTTGTTCCTAATGATGTGTCGACAGTAACATGTGAAGATCTGTATTATAGAATATTAATGGTGATTGGTACGACTCTGGTTGAGTCATAGTTGTAATGCATTCAATATTAATTACATAGAGTTTGGGGGAAATTTGAAAGTTGTAACATATGTATTAATTCCTAATCGACATCATTATGTCTATAAAACCCCCAAAACATAAGTGTTGTTGCTCTAAAATATAGGAAAATTACATTGAGTTGAATATCTTGAGCTAATAGGTATCTATTTTGTGTTTTTGAGTTAGGATTTTCTGTAATAAAATAGAAGGTAAAGTAATTTTATTTTTTTGTGACAATTTACACAAGCGACAATATGTCTCGAGTGTAGACCAAAAAAACAAAGAACCAAGCAGTTGTTGGACCCACTCATGTTGCAAGTCCAGAATATATTAATATTACAAACACGAGTAGCCATGATGGAAGGGATCACTATACAAAATACTATGAGATAAATGACATGTTACAGAATGAAAAGTACCCATCTGATAATGAATACATTGACGAATACAAAAACATCAAGAAAAGTGGCATCCACATTGTGGCAGCTCGCCCAGTGCTTTTTCCTTATAACGACATTGTACGATGGTGCTTCACTCATCTACAAAAGGAGATAGCCATGATAGTCAATGCATATGGTGTTCTTATTTCATCTCTCAAGGAATAAGAATGCATAGTTCGATAGAAAACCCCTGATCTTATCGTATTGTTGGATGAATCATTTCTAGATAAATTCAGAGTCAATCACAAGGACTTCAAAACCTTGATAGAGGATTGGTTTTTAGATGAATAATGGTTGGTAAAACAAGGGGAAATATATATTATTACATAGTACCTAAAGGATCCATACATAATCTTGAATGAAATGATATGTTAGCTCTATGGATAGGAATTGCGCACTCATTTCAGAATGGAATGGTTTTTGATGTCCTACACAGTGGCCAAGATGGGGAAAGCATTTAATTGGGAAAACATATTATTCTTCAGCATCATGAGTTGAGCTTGGGAATCCCAAGGTACGAATAATCCTGGATTTTACATGACAACCTACCTTATTGATGCAATTTGTGTAGAACATAAATTTGATGCTTTCAATTGGTCTTGGAGCCCATGCTAATCCCCAATTAATGTGTATTGTTCACAGTTGTGGGAAGTGAATTGTAAATAATACTTGTATCATATCTATGATTACTTTCTAGCTCCTTTACACAAAACGTTTTTCAGGTTTCACACACATAGGATATCTCTAGGAGCCATCAAGGCCTTGATAGAAATAGGAGATTAGTATATGAATATGTATAACACTTATGTCAAAATATATGGAGCCATGTGACCACCTCATTTGTTTCCCAAATATGTGTATGATAAGTTATTATCTAGATAATTATCATATCATATAGTCGACAAAGGGGTCACTGCATATTTATCGGAGAAAAATAAAATATGTTGGCCAATCTTTCTTCTCCACATAGAAAAATACTCTCTATTGAATAAACAACATGATAAGCAAGAATATGAAACCCTAGGAGAGATATGTCTATGTTCTAAAAACAAGAAAGGAAATGATATTTAAAATGTGATAGATGAGCACTTAAGGGTTGTCAAGTTAGCACAAAAAATTGTTCATGAGGTTAATTATGCAGAGGATATCTTCTGAGGAGCATTGTGTTTTGAAGGAGTACTAGAAAGGATCTTGAATGGACCGTCCAGAGAAAAACTCCAGAAACAGGAAGATAAATATATGGATTTGGTGATAGAATAGTTCAAAACACTTATCAAACAAGAAAAAGAGAAACAGGGAGCCAAAGAGATAAAATAGAAGGAAAAAGATGCATATATAGAAAGGAAAGATGATGAAGTTGAGGAAAGATACCAATGAAGAAAGAAGGTAGAAGTTGAGAAGCAATAGGATGAATTAAACAAAATAAAAGGTGAAGTGTCAGTTTCAAAGAAGAATCATAGAAAAAATTCAGATATTGTAGAGACAAAATTCAAGGCTCAAGAGAACAAGGATATTGAGATGAAAAGGAAGTCAGATGAAGAACAGATCTCGTTGGCTACTCAAGAAGAGGAAAGGAAAAACAAAGAGGAAGAGGAAAAAAGAAAAGAAGCTAAGTCACAAGAAAAGGAATTAGAACCACCGAATAAAGTTGTGACAACAAATCCAAGCTCAAGCATGATCACAACCCCTTTAGAAGAATGTACTCCTTTAGCAACAATCCAGGTAATATTTTGTTCACATCTCCAATACTTGGGATTGAATGTGTTGTTGTAGATGTAGGATAATATCATTATAGTCACAAAACCATAGTCATTGAGAAAAGAATGAAAAAAAGGAAAATAGAAGGGACATTTGCAAGCCATGAAACATCTGAGAGAAATATTAAGTGGAAAGGAAGCCCAGATCCTAAGGAGAATGTCATACAGGTAGCATCGGCCCTTAATGCCTTCGCTGGTGAAAATGTGATGTCGGTTTATGAAGTAGCAGAAGCACTAGACACATCTAAATAAATATTTGTTGAGCTATAAGCTGCCATGGATTCCATCAGAGATAGTGTAGTCAGTGAACTCAATAAGGAGGCCATGAAAGTAGAACATTTTCACCGAGAAGAGTTATAGAGGCAATTAAAACTTCAAGAAAAATAGTTGAGTGAAGAATTTGGGAAGAATATTAACTTGAACCATAAGTTGCATAAAGAGGAAGTAGAGACTCTTAAAATCACGCATGTTCAAGAAGTAATGAGGATCAAAGGGAAACAATTGGAAATAAGTAAATATAATGAGAAAATAGAAATCCAAGTTCGGAAATTGCAACAAGACAATGATCTCTTGGAGAAGACTATAGAGAAAAGAAAAATGGGAGTTGTTATATTGTATATAATCAAAGAAGAATCCACTAGAGGAAATGAAGCACTAATATATGTGCAAACTAATTTCTTCTTATTATTACACTACATTCAAAAGAATTGGTTGGATCACCTTAAGTTAGGCTAGTAGATGAATGTTTTGAAAGAAAAGTATCAAAATGTTCATGGAGCCTATGACCATATTATCAACTAGAAATATGTTTGTGATAATCCCTCTAACACCTTTCCAATATATACATCCAAAGAGAGAATAAAAAATCAGTTGTTTATCAACACTGGGAAATATCTCCTCCATAATATAAAAAATACTCGGGAAATAGTTCAACAAGCTTGCAGAAGGATATGGAGAGCATCAGATGACCTACTAAAACAATTTAGGATGGGAACCCTGGAAAATTTAGAAAAATCAAGATCGTCCTAGATGATTATAGAAGATGCAAATACCATAAAGAACCTCCACGTGAAATTCATTGAAGCAATAAAATAATTTGATAGGGAAATGTTGGAAATGAGGATAGTAAAACTAAATCAATTGATCGTGTTAATCAAACAATTTATACAACAGACAAAAGAATCATTAAATACAAAAGTGATGACCCCTATATGTGATGGTGAAATCGAGCTAGAGGAAATGTATATGAATAGAATAGAGGTCATATTGGAAGATGTCAAGCTATGGAAGAATTTATGGGACCAAATGCAAACACCAAAAACCACTTGATTGTTGTAACATATTTCTACATTTTCTATTATTTTTGTAATCATTGTAAAGTATCGATCAGGAAGATGAAATAAAATGTTCTAACTGTCAATTGACAGAATGACAGTACTAAATATGAAAATCCATTGTTCATTTTGTATAAAAGAGATGGTTGTAACGAGTTTAGGACTTTTTCCTTTTGGCATGACAGATAGTACTTTTACTTCCAAATTAATAAAGAGAAAGAGACACTCTAGGAATATTTGATTGTGATGAATGTATTTGAGACTTTTCTTAATGCATTTTTCCTTTATTTGAGTATTCCAAGTCTTAGTGTATGGACTATTTCTACAATTTTCATGTATGCTCGGATTATCATAGTTTTCTCTTTTGAATGCAGTTGTGATATTGTTTAACGAAAATAACAACTAATTTTCACTGTTTTGATAATATTATTGCGCTCATTTACCTTTTGAATGTATGAACTCTTTATATTTCAAAAGGAATTATCTTTGATTGTATTCAATCATATTCAGTCTTCTCCTTATTAGGATAGGATTAGTTTAGTCTAGGATTGGATATTAGAATAGTTGTAGATAGTATCATTTAGTTTAGTTCCATATTTTAATTCATCTGAGAACCTTTGTTTCTCATATATTTAGATAGTAAACATAGAGTGGAAACCAGGCCAATATATTTTTCAGAAACGCTATCCCAAGTGAGAGTGAGTCTAATTGGGACTTTTGATCGGGCGTTCTCCCTTACCTAATTGACAGGCCTTTTGGACCCGTTAATAGGCTCTGCAAGCCAATTCCTCCAGTTTTTCCACCCAGAAAGTACCGATATAGATGAAAAATTATATAATGATCCAACTTGGATCATCCCAAGTGAAAAATATAGGACTATAACTATCCCACTAGACCTTCACTCTTTCCACCAAATGACACTAAAGTCATTGAGTTCATTGGTATAATTGGCTTGGCCTTTAGGTCCCCATCATATATGACCTACAAGTTACTTAGATCAAGTACATGAGATGGATCTTAAATGTAATGAGGTTAACTAGAAACATGAAAAACATCATGAATACAATATAGGGTTTTTAGCAAAGCAAGGCACTGGGAAATGGGTCACAACCTTTCTATAATCATAACAGGCCTTCAAACCTTGGTGACACTTTATCTCCTTTCCCAAATTTAATCAAAATTATTTGGGGTGTTAGTCACAAGAGAACTTGATCCTCCTTTTTATAAAAAAATTCTATTCTATGTGCATCTACATGGAGTTTTTGTCTATCTTGTGCTTCTTTTAGTCTTTGTTGTATCATTTTCATTTGTTCTTCCATTTAATGAATAATTTCTAGTCCAACCATTTCTCTATTTTATAATCTATCCTAAATAAGATCAGTTTTACAAGGTCTCTGACGGGATTTTTAATTACTTCTCTAATTTCTCAGAAAGACAACTAAAAATATTGTGCATTTAATTATTAATCTAGCATTGATATGGAACTTGCAAGTTACCGTACACTGTATATGAAAGCTACACTCTACCCTTCCATTGGATTGATATGTAGTCACAATATCAATGATTACATTTGTTGTCAGAGTATAGACAATTCTCAAGCTCTAACAAGGTTCCACAAACTGTGGAAAGTAAATCACACTTGTAGGAATTGAAATATCACACTTGCAAGAAAGTAAACACATAGGAAAGAAAGTAAATCACTCTTACTCAAAAGTAAATACACGGATAGGAAAGTAAATGTCACACTTGCACAAAAGTAAATATGCTAACTATTGTGCTGGAAAGGAAATTCACACCAGTTGCAGGTATCAGGAATATGACTCAATTGTTTCTCGAAGAAACCATATCTATGTGTAGTAAAACTAATTGCATAATTGAAACACTAAATTACTCTTGTATAAATTTAGATTCACACCATGCTTGTTGAAAATAAATCACACATACTAAAAGGAAATTGATTAACTACTTCCTAGAAAATAAATTAAATAAGTCCTCGAAATCAGAGCCCAATCCTTGCCTAGATGATCCATGTCATTACTTCGTACAACAATTACAATCATTGCATTAAGAACATAATGAAACACAATCCTATGTGAATAATCAATTACATGACTGAATAAATACAATCCCTCTTGAATAATTAACAACATAAATGAATTTAAGAACACAACAAATAATTAACAACTCCCATAATTAAATCACACAATGGGAAATTAAAGAAAACTACCTAAGCTACACAACACTATGTACTGTTGAAGTGGGCCATGCCTCCATAGAAAAAAGTGTTGATATTATTCTATATCAACACATACAACATGAATTAATTAAACTAATTAAACTAATCAAAACAAATCAATCCATTACAAATATACAAAGAAAATAGATTAAATTAATTAATTAAATCAAACATTATGGAAATTATAAATCTACAATTAAAAACTGAAATAAAAACTTAATGAATTATTCCATTGTCATTTGGACATTTCTCTAAGGGTTCTCCTCGAATAATGGAGAGAGTGATCTCTTTTATACATAAATTTAATGGAAACTAGAAATAGAAAGTATCTAATTAACCCACTTATGGATTTAATAAATCCATAGTGGTCACAACAGTTTCCTAAATAATGAATAGTTTCCATCTAACAATTAACAATTAATGACTAACTCCAAGATCTTTTGCTAACAATTAGAAAATAATAAATATATTTGAAGATCGTTTTGTAACAATTAGAGAATAATAAATAACTTCCAAGATTTTTTGCTCAAATTTTTCAAGATTCTCGGTTAATCACTCAAACTAATATTTGTCTTGGAATTGCAAAATTATCTTTGTATCTTTGATTTTCTTCGACTAATACTATTGTTGCATGAATCCATAAATGAAAAATAAGTGACAACATGGATCATGGTTCTAATGGCTCAAGATTCCTTGGACAAGTTGCAGTAACTGTACTTCAGGCAAGTTTTAGGACAGGTGAAGTTGCATCAACTGTACTTTAGGTGTGTTGTAGCACAGGTGGAGTTGCAGCACAAAGAGTTGCAACAATTGTACTTCAGGTGTGTTGCAACATAAATGGAGTTGCAACAAAGAATAGTTCCCTGGTGAGCTGGAGCAACTGAAGATGAGTATTGCAACAACTTGAAATGAGTATTGCAGCAACTGAAAAATGATTTTTGAAGTAATTGAAACCAAAATATCCCTTGCGGAAACATTACAGTCTGCACAACTTGTATGGTATATCATCTTTGCAAATTAACTCAAAGATAAATGAAAATGTGATCTTTTTCTAATGTTGAATAATAAATTCATGTAAAGTACTAATTATGTAATGGAAACACATTAAGTCTAAATCCTGCATAATAATAGATTGATACAAGGTCGAGGTAAGAGGAAAGGGGTTAAAAGTAGGAAAAGGTGGTATAAAAAGATGTCATTTCTGGATCCCGTCATCTCCCCTGAGCCAAAAATTTTGCATGTCCTCTTGCAACCCACAACCAAGTTGTAAGGACTTTCATTTTTTCAATGCACATGCCATTTACATTGAAAGATTTGCTTGTTATTTTTCCACTGTCATGAACCTTCCTACAAGCTTTCGTAAATGATCCAACTAGAAGAATGTTAATGGACTTTTACCTTTTTGTTCTTTGTCATTTCCCTCATGTCTGCAATAGGTTCTTGTGGAGCAACTTTTGAATTCACTATTGGTTCTTTAGCAACAACATGATTTTATTTTTTTAGAGCCAACATTTGTTCTTGTGTAGCAGTGTTGGTGTCATTCCCTTCCATATCTAACATTGTTTCTTGTGTGACAACACTTATGTTGTTTGGGGAATTTTTTTTTTCTGCTACAATATGTCTACATGTTTCAAAAGTAACTGTTATCACACTAAGTTGCCTTGGGTCTTTAGCCCTTAGTTTTAATTTTTTCTAAGCCTTTAGATTTTAAGTTTTGATCTGTTTCTTGAAGGTGTGATTTATTTAGGTTACCTTGATAAATAAAGTCTTAAGTCATGACTCCATTTTTTATCCTCACATAAAGTTTTGGCTTAGGTTCATTTTCTTGGCTTATGTTTTGACCCCCTTCATGACTTGACACTAATCCTGACTCGCCCCATGACCAAATTGACTTGGCATGTCACTCTCCTCACTCATTCCTTTGTATCCTTGCCATGTTCTCCCTTTGTCCTCTTAAAGTGGTCAAATCAAATTTTTGAAAAGGGAGCGCTACCAAATCACTAGGAGTTTCCATAGCGCACTCCCTGTCCTTCATCCTTTACCATGATTTGTTATTATAGCGTTGATGTCATGTCTGCCTTGTTTTTAGCACCATGGTTAGTTAAAAGATTCCTTAGAGGATTCAAATATTTATGATCTTGCTAATGGTTTTCAAAGTTTGAAAGTTCAAAGCTTTGCACTGAAAAAAATAGCAATTCAGACCAGTTGGCGATGGCACTATAGGATCAGATGATGAGGTGGATTCAAAGGCCACGTTTCGTGTGATACTCTCCTAAACATTCACTGAACTCCAAGTTATCATCATTCTCTAGGTTTTTTGTGGTTTCCCTCATCTTTATATCAATTTCAAGGAGTAATTATTGCTTGGAGTTTTGGTAGCGATCGTGACTGTAGAATTGGAGGATCGTGACTGTAGAATTGGAGGAGGTCGTTTCCCTCATGCTCTCTACCAATCCTTCCTTCACATAGATATACAGTCACCATCACCTAGTTATTAGTCATAAGACATCTACTCACCTTTCTCCCTATTTTCGAGTGCCCAAGAAAACTTTACCCCTTGTATGTGTGTTGTGCTACCTAAAATCGTTGTTGAAACGACATTGCATTTTCCCTTGCTTCCTCTACCATTTGAGTTGGAGTGTTTTCAACCCAGTTTTCAAAGACAATTGCAATGATCTCCTTCTTCACCTTATTATTCCTCACTTTTAATATTTGTAAACACTCAAAGGGAGGGAAATTCACAACCATTGTTTCCTAAGCCAGCAAGCAGTTTGAGTTAGGGGAGATTCCTGGAAAGGGGTAGCCATTATTCACTATCAAATTCTTATTGAAGTTTGACTCTTTTGTTTTCCTGGCCATCACTGCACCATATATTTTAAACCTTTCATCCTAAACTATGGATACACCTCAGAAGAATAAGTCTCACAAGGGAGGTATTGTGGTTAGAAATGAGCCTACATACATGCATTTATTTGAGGCAGAGCCCATGGCTAGAGAAGTTTTTCAAAGGGTGGATTTCCTTACTTTCTGCCAAAACATGCAGAGGGGTCAGCCTAAGGTGGCAAGGCAATTTGCCTCACATTTTGATGGAATGAATACTAAGGTAGGGGACCTAGAGTTTGAGGTGTTTGAGACCTCTATTTCAATAGCTATAGAGATTCCTATCATAGGAGAGAAATGGTTTAAATCCATGGCTTTGAATGCAACCTTTTCCAAAGATATCCTTAAGCCAAAGTATCAAACTAAGAATCTGTCCAAAGGGGTACCTAAAAGTCATCTGGTTGGAGAGTTTGATAAAATGTTCAATATCATTCAAAGGTACTTCACATGTGAGGAGAGGTTTAATACACTATAACAGTACCATATAAGCCTTCTACTACATTTTACTGGCAAAGATGAAATGAACATTCCCTTCTATTTGTTGAGAAGCATAGGGAAAATGTCAGATAGAGTTCAATCTAAATTAAAGGCTGTGGATACCAGTATTTTTCATTCTGGGTTGATTCAAATGTTGGTTTCTGAAGAGATGAGAGAGAGGAACATTTCATTACTTCTTCTCACATGAAATTGGACATAGAATCCACTCCTCAGTCACAGATACCAAGTCCCTTTCCATCCACCAGTGTTGCTCCAACAAGAACCCATAGGAAAAGAAAGAGTAAGGCCCCTACGCAAGACCAGGAGGTCATTAAGGAAGTTGTAGAAATAGAGAGGGAGGCCTACCATTCTCCACAGAGAGACCTTTCACCCCCTCCTACACCAAAATTAGAAGAGGTCCCTTCCTCTACTAAAGCCACAGCCAAGAAAGGAAGGAAACTACGCGTATCTTCATCTCCTTCAATATCCAGTACAAAATTCATAAGACCTTTCACAAGAGCATCAGTTCTCAAGGAGGTTGTTAGAATACAATACCTATCAAAGGATTCAATTCTAAAGAAGAAGAGGGATAAGGAAAAAGGCATTGAGAAGCCTATTGAGATGGAAGAGGTAGTCCTTGTGTAGCAGGAAGATGAAGCCATGAAAAATCCTGTTGAGACTATTCACCTCACCACTCCACCTAGCAACAAGATCATCAAAATAATGATTAGACAACTCAGGGAATCTAGGAAGGAGGTGGCTCATTTGAAATCAGAAAGTATATCTGACAAGATTAAGATGAAAGAACTCATGGATGGTTACAACCACACTCTTGATCTAGCAATATTTGCAGGAAGAAGAGACCAACCTCTCCATAAGAAGCTCAAGAACCTTTATAGGAAAAATAGATACTTTCAGTCTCAAAGAAGGAAACTCAAGGCAAAGTTGCAATAAGTCAAAGATGAGGTGGCTTAGAGAAATGTGAATATGTTGGTTGAGGCTTCCATTGAAAAGGAGAAACCAACAATCAAGAAAAGCATACTTCTAGTGAAGAAGCTTGTTACTGCAAAAGGGAAGAATGCTAATGTGCCAAAGGGAAGTCCTCCTTCCACAAGAACGAGTGTCAGGTTGATGAATTGATTGGTGAAAGGTGAGATCCATTTTTTAGAATGGCCCCCTTTTTGCAAGGATAAGTGATTGAGAAAATATTACTTTTTTCCACCTATATAAGATTTACAGGCTTCTAATGCATACTCCTCAAGGTTTTTGGTGTTTTGCAAAGATTTAATCTCTTCAACAGAAATAGCACAGACATTCTGTAGTGCTATGGCACTATGGAATTGTCTAAAATGCATATATTATCAGTCTGCTGCCTAGAGTGCTACCTAATTTCCTAACACTGATGTAGCGATGGCACTGCTAACTTCCCAGGGTGCTACCAAATCTATTAAGAAGTGAAATGATGGTGCTACCAAATTCATTTGAGGTTGGGTGCTACACATTCATCAATATCAGTTCAGCGTGGGCGCTATCGAATTGCACATAGATACATAGGAAGGCACTACCAAAATTCACACAAAGGATGAATTACACAGGCAAGCACTACCGAAATTTTAACAGAGGCCAAATTCTGCATAGAGACACACATGCTCGGTGCTACCCATTATGAAGACCTATTTTGGAGGTTGCATTACATAATTAAAGAGAACTTGGTGGAGGTGCTACCTTTGGGTAGCGAGCTTTTGTAGCACATCCACCAAATTCTCTTTAATTATGTAGCGCAACCTCCAAAATAGGTCTTCATAATGGGTAGCGTTGAGCCTATGTGTCTCTGTGCCGAATTTGGCCTCTGTTAAAATTTCGATAGTGCTTACCTATGTAATTCATCCTCTATGTGAATTTTGGTAGTGCCTTCCTATGTATCTGCGTGCAATTCGGTAGTGCCCACGCTGAACTGATATTGTTGAATGTGTAGTGCCCAACCTCAAATGAATTTGGTAGCACCATAATTTCACTTCTTAATATATTTGGTAGCACCCCGGGAAGTTATCAGTGCCAACGCTACATCAATCTTAGGAAATTAGGTAGCGCTCTAGGAAGAAAACTGATAGCATATGCATTTTAGACAATTCCATAGTGCCAAAGCGCTACGTAATGTCTGTGCTATTTCTGTTGAAGATATTAAATCTTTGCAAAACACCAAAAACCTTGAGGAGTATGCATTAGAAGCCTGTAAAGATTGTATAGGTGGAAAAAAGTAATATTTTCTCAATCACTTATCCTTGCAAAAAGGGGGCCATTCTAAAAAATGGAGCTCACCTTTCACCAATCACTTCATCAACCTAACACTCATTCTTGTGGAAGGAGGACTTCCATTTGGCACATCATCATGCTTCCATTTTGTAGTAATAAGATTCTTCACTAGAAGTATGCTTTTCTTGACTGTTGGTTTCTCCTTTTCAATGGCAGCCTCAACCAACATATTCACATTTCTCTGAGCCACCTCATCTTTGACTTATTGCAACTCTGCCTTGAGTTTCCTATTTTGAGACTGAAAGTCTCTATTTTTCCTATAAAGGTTCTTGAGCTGCTTATGGAAAGGTTGGTCTCTTCTTGCTACAAATATTGCTAGATCAAGAGTGTGGTTGTAACCATCCATGAGTTCTTTCATCTTAATCTTGTCAGATATACTTTCTGATTTCAAACGAGCCACCTCCTTCCTAGATTCCCTGAGTTGTCTAATTAGTCTTTTGATGATATTGTTGCTAGGTGGAGTGGTGATGTGAATAGTCTCAACAGGATTCTTGGTGAGTATGCTTATCACATGTTAATTCCTCAAAAATAGCAAGCCAGTTCACATATCCAAAGATATAAACAAATAATTTGCTAGAGGAGTTGCAACAAACTGTTATATGAGTAGCAACAACTTATTTAACCATTTTCTCCCAAACTACAAACTAGTTTTTTCTGAAATTTTGTGAGCATATTTTTACTTTTTAGTTTCTTTTTCATACCAAAAATTAGAGCCTTTTGATGTATATATTTCGAGATAAAAGGAAATTGGTTGTCCAATTTCTCAAAAACCATGAACTAGAATTACCTAGAATTTTTTTTTTCTTATTTCTCTCATTGGATTACTTCTCTCCTCCATATCAAGTGGAAATTGGATGTACAGTTTGTGAGATATGATCAATTCAATTTCTACACTTTTCCAAAAAATGTGAATGAGTAAAAGTATGAAATTAACATATTTTATTTTTTTCTTGGTATTCAGCCTGATTCCATTTGTCTTCTTCGAAATTCCATTAAATTCACAGAAACCCCTGCTCCCCCAAACTTTGAAAATTGCATTTCCTCGTGCAATAAAAATTAGCTACAACCCAACTGCTTGATCAATTCCATAGTTGGTCTCTTTGAAAAAAAATATACTTTTTTTATCAACAATGATTGCAACACCACTACTCTTCTTGTCCTTGTAATACCCCAGTTTTGAGTCCCCATATTGAATAATGTATTTTGTTTATTTGATGAAAGGATAGAGTGCCCAGACAATTAAATAGGTTGGAGTGCCTAGGAAAT
>SNQJ01S0190664.1:1913-18167 GCA_010110895.2 Picea sitchensis | reverse complement strand
AATTGATTCATAAAAATCTGTTGGAATTAAAATTAAAAAAAAAAGGGAAATAATTGTTTTATTATATTATGATAATTTAAAATTTATTAATTAAAAAGGGAAAGGGAAAAAGTTAATTTCTACACCTGCCAAATTGAGTTCTAAATGAAAAGGAGAAAGAGAGAAATCTAAAATAATTAGGAAACTAGGAAAAGAGGGAAACATAAAAAGAAAAGGGAAACACAAGGATAAAAGGATAAAGTCAAACTTAGTAAGGTATCTAGCATTTAAGAACTTTCTAAATTAACTCAACTAATAAATTGGTAATGGGGAAAGTCATTAAAACTTGTAAGGGAATTTGGGGACACCTAGGAGCGATTCTAGGAGTGACTTTAGGTGGGTGAGGGAAATAAGGGTAATTAATTAATTAAAGAAATTAGTTTTTGGAGGAATGAGGAGGATGGGTGACACATGTACGGGGAGGATTTTTATGAATTAATTTATTAAACTTTAAATAAAATTGGATTTTGGGAAGGTAAGGGACTTCAAAACTCTATATAATGGAGGGAGGAGAAGGATGATGGATCTCTTCGGATTTGAGTAACGTTACGCTGCAGAAATCTATATTTGACTGACTTAGCTTGTGGGAGTTGGGATACCCAACTCGGTGAGGAGTGGTAGATCGGCCTTGCGAGGTGAGCTGGGAGCTAGCTGATTCTATGGTTAGTGTGCGTGGCCCCTTTGCGGCTCGGGTGGCTAAGGGGGAAGAAGAGTATCCATAGCATTGGTTGAGAGGTACCGATGAAGTCTCGTCAATCGACAAGCGAAAGTTGCACGGAGCGCGCGAGACATCAACTCAGAGCTAGTAATTAGGAAATGGTACGCTTTCTTTATATTTGCATGGTAGATTGTAGTAGGATTTATGCTTTGGATCTGCATGTTTAATTGGGTAAGTAAATTGATTGTCTTAACGTTCTAGTTGATGACTAATTTTTTTTTCCATAGCCTATAGCTCGATGATTGATTGACTTCCATGGCCTTCGGTTCCCGGCATGTCTTGACCGCCCTGTGGTGTATTGATTTGTAAATATTGTGGTTTCTTTTGCCTTTCGTCCCTAGCTCATCATTCCTTGCCTGAGTAGCCGGCCAGGAGCCTGATCTACGGTCGTCGCTTCGGCGTTAATAGACCTATGGATCTCAAAACCCTTATTTTATGTGCGTGGATGATGAACAAAGGACGTTCCGGTCAGCCGTCTACCTTTGTTATTGTCCTTGGCTGATTGTTTGACTTGCACCATCTAGAAAAGACATCTGCGTATGGATTATCTTGCGTCCTTGATGATTTTTCTCTGCGCCTTGACTGATAGAATCTATGCGATCATTTCAATGACTTTTCCCATTGGATCTTTGCATTTCTCTTACTGTTGTCTGCGTTGTATTGGTATTCTGACAATGGAAAAATGATTTGATTTCATGTCTGCATTTTTGTATTGGTATCCTGGAAATGGAAAAACGTTTTTATTTGTTATTCCTGTCTACGTTGTATCAGTATTCTGGAAATGGAAAAACGAATTGATTTCATGTCTGCATTTTTGTATTGGTATCCTGGAATGGAAAAACGTTTTTATTTGTTATTCCTGTCTGTGTTGTATTGATATTCTGGCAATGGAAAAAAGATTTGATTCCCTGTCTTCATTTTTATATTTGGTATCCTGGAAATGGAAAAACGTTTTTGTGTTATTCATGTCTGCGTTATATTGGTATCCTGGCAATGGAAAAACGAAATCATTTCCCTGTATGCGTTTTTATAATTGGTATCCTGATAAGGGAAGGGCGTTTTGGTCATTCTTATATGCGTTTGTGTTTGGCATCCGGGCAATGAAAAAGGGAAACCACGATTTTGTCATTTAAAACGTGTCTGAGATTGTCGTTGAAGTGCCCACGTTTTTTCTTTTAAAAGTTCACAGAGATTGCCATTGAAGTGCCCACGTTTTTGCTTTTAAAAGTTCACAGAGATTGCCATTGAAATGTCCACGTTTTTTCTTTTAAAAATTGACAGAGATTGCTGTTGAAATGCCCACGTTTTTGCTTTTAAAAGTTGACAGAGATTGTTGTTGAAATGCCCACGTTTTTGCTTTAAACGTTGATAGAGATTGTTGTTGAAATGTCCACGTTTTTGCTTTTAAAAGTTGACAGAGATTGCTGTTGAAATGCCCACGTTTTTGCTTTTAAACGTTTACAGAGATTGTTGTTGAAATGCCCACGATTTTGATTTTAAAATGAGACTAAGATTGCTGTTCAAATGCCCACATTTTGCCTTTTGAAATGAGACTGAGATTGTTGTTTAAATGCCCACTATTTTGCTTTTAAAATGAGACTGAGATTGTTGTTTAAATGCCTACGATTTTGCTTTTAAAATGAGACCGAAATTGCTGTTTACATGCCCACGTTTTGCTTATTAAATGTGATTGAGTTTGATGTAAATAACCACGGATTTTCCCCCCCAAAAAATTGATTGAGTTCGCTGTTGAAGGGACACGAATTTGCTATTTAGAATGTTGACTGCATTGGTTGTTGAATGACCACGAGTTGATCCTTCTGTAGTTTGTATTGTCTTCTTATTCTCCTTCAACTTGAGTGTACCCAGCCTTCTCATTGCCAAACATTAATTGCTATAGCCATGTTATTGGTCAAATTAATTGCTATGTAATTGCCATGTTAATTGCCAGGCTAATTGCTACAACAATGTCAAAGGACATCAATTTCCTTCTTATTATTAATTGCCACAGCGATGTTAACAGTCAATAGTTTCCTTCTTAATGTTATAGACAACTAATTATTTTTGTACGGTTATCTTAGATAGACGGCATGTGTAATTTAATTGATTACAAGTGTAATATTGTAGCATTTTACATTGATGTGGCTAATGTAGTTATATATTGTCATTTGATAGTTAGATGGTAATTTTGGGGATTACTTAGAATTACCCTTTTAGATGTTGATTAATGGTTAAATGAGTTTAGGAGTATTGACGAGAGTATAGATTAATCTCGCTAAATTAAATTGTAGTTAATGATTAAATCATAATGCAACATTGCCGAACTGATTCGTAATTGAGGTTATTTCGATTGAAATTAATGCTTGATTGTATTGTAGATTTGTCGATTGATTCGAAGGTGATGTTATTTAGATTGAAAGTAACGGCTATGGTGTAAAGTAGAATGGTCGATTGGATTGTATTAATTTGTAATCAGTTGATAAGTTAAAGACTAAATTATAATTTAGACTTGCTAAATTTTAATGGATACTCAATGTCAAAAACAATTTGTAATTGTTGACTAGTTTAGACTTGATGAATGAGTCGGGTTGATGAAGCCGTGACTTCCCTGGTAGTCATCCTCTTGTGTCTCGTCGACCTTTTGTGTGGGGTGTGGGTATAGTCTCCCTGTCAGTATTCGGCTCCTAGCGCGTTAGAGTTTTCTAGAGTCCTTAGTCTAGATACGGTGTGTTGCGCCAAGGTTATTGACGCGTCTATCACCTGTGGATGGCATGATTCTTGATGAGGGGATCATGGTGTGCCCTATTTGGATAGCGGAGAATGATAACATGGTCGGAGTCAGTGCCTTTTGTGTGAGTGTTGTCAAGAGTCGTAAGTTTGTTTTTGCGCACGGGTTGAACACCTTCAAGCGTTTGGTTCGCGCGCCTTGAGGTTCTAGTCTTTGTTCGTCAAGGTCGTTGTGTCAAGAGGGGGATGTTGTCCCTTGGCTTGTAGGCGTGGTCCTATTGTGTCGGGCGGGTAGTCGTTTCTCCTTGTTTTAACGCATGTTTCTCTCCATTTCTCCGGTGCTAGTGCGTTGTGTCATAGTTTCTTGTTGCTTGGATTGCATGCTTACATTTGTCGGCAGTGGTGAGGTAAATTGTTGTTGTTGTCGCCTTCCTGCCCTAAAAACCAAAAAAAAATTGCACTTTTGTTTCGCTTGTAGTCGTAATGAAGGGGTCGTTACATTAAGGCAGTGGTATTTGAAATTTGTTAGGCTTATGACAAAACAAGGTTATAATAGATGCCACTCTGATCATTTTGTTTATTTTAAAAGGCTAGAAAATGGAAGCTATATTATCTTGCTATTGTATTTAGATGACATGCTTGTTGCAGGGTCTAACATGCAGAATATAAATGTGCTAAAAAGGAAATTAACTAATTCATTTTTTATGAAGGATTTAGGTTTTGCAAAAAAAATCCTTGGTATGAGAATAACAAGAGACATGAAAAACAAACAGATGATATTGTCTCAGGGTGAGTACATAGAGAATATGTTGGGGAGGTTTAGAATGTAGAATGCAAACTAGTTAGTACACCTTTGGCTAGCCATTTCAAATCAACCAAGGAAATGAGTCCCAAGACAAATGAGCAGATATAATACATGTCTAGGGTCCCTTATTCATCAACCATTGGCAGCTTGATGTATGTGATGGTGTGCACAAGACCAAATATTGCACATGTATATGAGCAAGTATATGAACAATCCAGGTAAAGAACATTGGGAGATAGTAAAGTGGATTCTCAAGTATTTGAGAGGTACTACTACTCATGCATTATGTTTTGGAGGTTCAAACATTGTTGTATGAAGATATGTTGATTCAGATATGGCAGGTGATAAAGATAGCAGGAGGAGCACCACATGGTATGTTTTTACTATAGTTGGAACAACAATAAGTTGGATTTAGAAAATGAAAATGGTTTTTTCACTTTAAACAATGAAAGTAGAGTATGTTGCTTCTATAGAGGCAACTAGAGTGCCATTCATCTTGCAACAAAATCAACCTTCCATTATAATACTAAACATATACAATCCATGCACCATTTCATACGATCCATTTTGGAAGATGGACAATTGAAATTGGAAAAGATAGATACTAGCCAAAATTTTGTAGACATGTTAACAAAGGTAGTAACCAGGGAGAAACTAAGTTCATGCTCAATTTTAGTTTTCCTTCAAGCATGAAGGTGAAGATGAAAAACTTACCAGGTCCAAGGTGGATCATATACCAGTAGGTACAACAATAGTGGAGTTGTTGTGATCGGTCTCCAAGTGGTAGATTGTTGGTTGTGGAGTCCGATTATCTTCCTGATTCATAGGTCTTGTTTCATACGTGTTTGGATCCCAGTTCTGTGTGAGGGGGTGTGGGGGGTATTTCCTCCATAGATTTGTTGCCTTGTAAAATATTTTAATTTCATACTCAATCTGAACCATTCATCATTAGGTTGCATATTTGACGGTAGAAGTTATGTTAGTTTTTTTTCCCTAGAATGAAATCCTCTTTTATGTATGAAAGAATTGGATTGCGGCTAGGTATGAGAGTGAATATTGTATTTGTGAGAAAACAAGAGGAAGTTACAATGGGTGTGTTGTAGGTTGTATCCCTTCATTTTCTGGATAATAATAGATGAAGGACTAAAAATTTATCTGGTGGGCGTAGACCATATTGGGTGAACCACACATATATGTATCTCTATTGTATTGTGTATTCTCTGTATTTTATTTCCTCATCTATTTTATTTTAATTCTCTACAATCCTCTTTTTCTAACACAAATTGATGAGTTACAAAATTACCATATTTTAATATCGTATTTCCCTCATTTTTAATCCTTTTTCACTCATCCATAACCCTGTATTAGTCTATTTTAATGCTCATATGTGATATCTAGGCTCAAAGTGTTTTCCATCACATTTATTAGTATTTCATTGAATTTTGATTAACATTAGGGAGAATTATCATATTTTGTATTTACTTTTGGAAGTCATGACTGATGTGTTAACAATTTCTTGTAGTTTTACAAGTTAATATTGCCCAAAGTCCCCTTTCAGTTCAGGAAGACAAATTGCTTGGCTTTAGTACGTGCATTTTATGAATATTTGGAATATTTGGCACATAGATGCGGGATGGTGGTTTGTGTCCAAAAAGATATAAGATGATTGTTATTATCATGGAACCAACACCAAAATATTGGAGGAATTTGTGGGAGATAATTCTACTTGGGAATTTATTAATAAAAATGCAATAAATTCTAGAACCCAATAATCAAGTCAACAACAATTAGAAGGTATCAAAGATTCCATTCAAATAATTAATGGAGGAGCCATAAATTTGGTGTTATATCTATTTGGTGACATTAATAGAAGATGCTATATATTGTTTTAAATGCAAGAGGGTGGATTTCTAGATACCCATGTTTGCAAACATGTTTTTCCCTATATTTGTGGGATCCAAATCTGTTTTGATAGCTATAGCTCAAGAAGCAAAATAATTTCGACATCTTCATGGCTCTTGGATTTATTTTGGGAAAGATATTGTAACCCACACAACCAATCATGAATTTGACATCCCATGGTATTCTATATTCGATGGGGTTAGCTAGAATCTTGGAACAATCCAATTAGGAGTTGTAAATTTAGAAAATTGTTATAATCACTTGGGAATATCTTATCCTCAAGTGAGATTTCGGTTTCAAGCAAGATTTTGTATAAAATAGAGTTCCATCTCCATTCCAATGGGGGGGTGGCTCTTAGAGAAATGTCCAAATTCGTGATGGAATAAATTACCACTTCTTGAGATCCGATTTTCAACTTAGATTATTGTTTGTTCAAATTTATGCTAGTGTTTAACCAATTTATGCTACTGTAATTTAAGTTTTCTTCTCTATTATTAGAGACAGAGCTCACTCCATGAGAACAAAGTGTTGGGTAATTTAATTCTCTTTTGTTTGAGCATTTCAATTCAAATAATTTTCATTGTACAAGTGCGATTTTTTTTCTTGAAGGGTGTGATTTGTTTTCTTGAAGAGTGTGGTTTGTTTACTTTCTGCAATAATATTTCAATTCTTTGATTAGTTTTTATCAAAGTTGTCCAACAATGAGAGATATGGTTTATGGAAATAGGAAGTTCCCAAATCATGCTTGGTGTCTCCTTGGTGACAACAGGGTTCCTATTCTTGGTGATTTCTTGGTGCCAATAGGGTCAGCATGATTGGTGTTCAAGTACATGATCACTGCCAAGAGTGATTGAGCTAACCTTGGACTTTTGTAGTGTAGTGATGCAATTTCCCTTCTAGGTAGAAGCATGTTAGATAAAATAATGCAAGTTAAGAATTTGTATCCCAAACATATAGTTCACGACAACTCACAATTCATTAGAAACCTTGGTTGATAATAAAAAATGCACAAGTGTTCCTGGTTAAATAGAATATGTAAAGAAACACTATCATTTTTGGTATGATTGTCGAGGAGGTGTCAAGGGCACAATGACATTTCTCATATTAGTTTTAGATAACACATGGTAAGGGGATGAGCAAAGAGAATATGTCAACTATACTCTTTGTAGGGTCTCATATAGAGTGTTCTACATTCATATAGCTGCATAAGTTAAAATTAGAAAGTTTTTTGTGGTGCAATAAGAGCCGCCCATGTACTAACCTCTTTTGAAGGAAGTTTGGCTAGAGGGGGAAATCATTGGTGAATGAGAATTCCACTGGATAAAAAACCAAAAGGGGATGTAGAATGCTTCAAGATTGCATCTAGATTAACATGTGTGGTGAATTTTCATTATTTCCATCAGTAATATGTAGCATCTTGGGTTGATTGAGTTCATAGTTTCATTGTAATTTCATCCTATCCTACCCATGTTCATGCCTTCTTACCGCATGTTATTTGTACTTCTGTCTCTTTCCCTATTCTTACCCTCTTCTCTTCTTCATGTTTTTCTCTTCATTTTCTTCTTTATGACACTATCATTCCCTTCCTTATCTTCTTTATGTAGTATCATCATCGCTTTTTCCCCTTCCTTTCTTTCCACTAAGCCATGATTGTCATTTTAGACCCTTTCCAACCCTTGATTCTTCATCATTTACCGATGCCCTACACTTATTCCCTTTCATATTAGGAAAATTCACACTAATCCATGATTTGATGATGGTTGTATTACTCAATTAATTACTCAAGCCATCATCATACAAGACTCACAATTTCATGACCAAAATGTGGAAGTCGTTTCTCGAATAATGAGACACTCTATGGTTCCCATGGTGGTTATGTCATGATATCGTCGTATCAACCTCATATATAATGGTAAAATTTGTTTTCCTACGATGGTTATGTCAGGATCTTATTATCATTATACCAAACTTGAACTAAATGTTTGATTTCATTCTTTCTCTACGTATTTTTTCAGTGCCATAGGATCTCGTGAAGGTCATATTGCACAATTTGAGAACTCGGTATTTACAATTTTTGGCAAGTGTATGTACTAACTTGAACACTATACACCTACAAAAATTCACACAAACCCATATCACCATTTGGAAGAAAAAAATTGTTGATCAAACTCTTGTGGCATTTGGGATCATTGACCTCACTGAGAATAGAGTTCAAACAATAAATTTTCGGTATACTAAATGGATATATCTTTAAAACTTGTTTATACAGTATTTTCTCCTATGAATATATTTTACAATGCAATTCGAATCACTCAATTATGATATCGTATGAGAAACCTATGCCCAAAATACCGACTGCCTATCGTAAATCTCCACTCCCAAAACTCTATTTTCTCGGTTGTTCATTGACATTTTAACTCATCAATTATTCTTTTCTTAAAAACCTGTTTCTATTGGAGATACCTACATGAAGATACTTTCATATCCAATTGAAGTCACATCAATATATCATCAAATGAAAACGTTGTACTGAATTTAATGATTGTTGGTCTATGCGGGAATTCAAAAACAACAATGGTATGCATGTTGTTCTTTAGCAGATTTGACATATCATCTCATGATATTTTAAAACATGTTTCAACTAGAGACACCTCTATCCAATTTCATATGGATTTGGAATCACTTAAATTAAAACTCAAATGAATATTTTATCAACAAAACATTGTCATGTAGTCAAGGATGGACACCACTCCTTGGCAGGTAAAAAGTGCATTTTTCTTTGTTCATTTTCCTTGGTTTTGTTTCATAATCAATATTTGTCACTTTTTTATGTATATATGGGACAAATAGAGATCACACACCTCTATTCTTCCATGTTCTCATGTTTTATTGTAGATAAGTGTTAGTTTTTGCAGGTCCCGGGATGATCAAGAAAGTTAATCCATGAATAAGTGATTCTTGAAGGAAAAAATTCATGCTAGAGGGACATGTCCTCCAAAAATCAGTCATGAAAGTGAAACATTATGAGACATTGAGGCCTTGCATATGCCATGATTTGACGCTCAATTTCTTAGGAGCTTATTACATCGATGTCCCAGTTGAAGATCATAACAAGAAGACTTTTTCTCCAAATTGTTGATGGATAAAGAACAAGACCCATGAAGAATTCATTTTGAAAGTCAATATTCCATATTTCCACATCATCCTTCATAGAGACATTATGTTCATCATACTCTTCCTCCAACAACATAGTATGCCCATCCATTTTTCCTTTTTCCCAGCTCAAAGATAAAGCTCAAAGATAATGGTCTGCTGAAGTTTATGAAGCTTTCCTTGATTATGTGGTTGACCATGAAAATCAATAATTTCCTTGAAATCTCAGTCATGTACCCACTCTACCACATCACAAATTCAACCTAATTCTTCCTCTGCAAGACCTCCATAACCTTCTTGTCCACCCACACGTAACCCACCCAATATAGTTGCTTGGCTCACTTACAATGTCAAGCTACCCTTCTAGTTTCAATAGTCGTCAAATAAAGATTTCCAATAAGCCTGCTTTTACCAATCCAACAAGTTTTTATCTCTACTCACATGCTACTAACACACTTCATCCATGTTCAACAATTAATAGTGAGTTACAAATCTTGAAGTCTATCTTATTATTAGTAGTACTTCATAGATCCACCATTTCTACAGAGGAAACATAATAGAAAATTTCTAAGGACAATATTGGTGCTGCTACACAAGAAACAATGCCAATAATCCTTGTGGTTGTCACACAAGAACCAACAATAGAGAAATCAGTAGGAAAAATTCCCCAGGAGGGAAAGACCACTGTTCCAMAAGACCCTGTAGCATATCAAGAAACTGTAGAAGTGGTATTTCCTTAAAGCCTCATGAATATCTCTCAAAACCAGGAGGAAATATTGCTGACAATGCTCCACAAAAATGATTTCTTTTTCCATGGAAGCTCGTGAAGAATCTGCWAAAAATCACATACTTTCTGCAAAGTTCATGGAATTATTAGGTAGGTGAAGGTACACTTATTCTTTCTATTTTTTTGTCTGATTCATTGAATGATATAGATTTGTATATGGAAAATCACTTAGGCCTCTTTCTTTTCTATCCCACTCCTTTATCATTTTCTATTTTTTCCCGAGGATGAAAAAGTCTTTATTTTGGGGGGACACCATCACCTTTACCTTTCATGACTGCACCGTCATTACTATTTTCCAATCCAAAGTGTTTACCACCCCATCTGAACCATGACATCATCTTAATATATTTCTACAATTCAAATCCAATCAAGCAACTCAAATATCCAAAAATGAGAAAGACCAGAAGATGCTCAAGGAGAGACACTAGTGTTGCTACATGAAGCATTGTTGTTGCTACACAAGAACCAACATCAAGAAGCCCTATTGTTTCTCCACAAGAAATAACAACATACGACCTTGTTGCTGCCACACATAAACCAGTAGCAAGAGCAGAAAAGGACATTGTTGTTTCCCCACAGGAACCAACAACAAAAAAAGAAGCAACTGACATGGAAAAGCTAGGAAAAATGTCGGGAAAGAAGAATATGCTGCCCCACAAGAACCTGCAACAGAAAAAGATGATGTATAAGCTATTCCTTAATGAGAATATGGAAGCAGAACACATCCAACGGTATGAGTTTCTTAATTCATTCCATTTTTCAATCATGCATATATTAGTTCATATCTTCAAATTTGTTGTGGGTTACAAAGCATGTTTTAGAGGGATCTTATGGTGTTTTGCTAGTAGTACTCTTTAAGCCAAATTATTTAAACAAGTCATAAATGGAAAAGTGATATTTATCAAACTTGTCTTAGCATATTCCAAGGACTGTCTTGAAACTTTGACTCCAACAATATGGAGAGGACCAAGCTATTTCCAATATTTCTGAACCATTAAGAGGGTTATCATTTTCCAATTTATTCCCAAAACTTACAAAGGGTCATCATTATTAGGCCTCTTCCTATAGATCTAATCTATATATGTTAAAGTCCTTGATTCCTTACCTCTATTAATCCATTATTTAAAAATTGTGGAGACCGTGCCCTATTTTCAGGTGCTGGAACATAATTTGGTAGCATATATATCATTGTTGAAATGGCCTTGGAATTAACATATCATTAACTTGTTTTGGAATATCCCATCCATCACTCCATTTGTCTCGATTTCCATTTCAAAGTAAATTCCACCATTCATTTCAATTATAAATTGGTTGCAGGTGTCATTGTAATTCCAATTTGGAGGATTAACATACCATTCTTGGTTTGTAAGTATGCCATAGTTATTTTTAAGAATACATAAGTGTTCATCAAATTGCAAAGCACATGTTACCATATGAAAGGCTTGTTTTCAAGGCCCATATTTGTATTCATGCATAAAAGCAGAGCCATCACCCTTTCTCATCTACAACACACATTTTTTGAAGCTACAGGTCTACAAATGTGTTTCCCTTACTCCAGAGGGTTGTGGGTTGAAAGGATAGGTTGTGATCTTGTAGTGGAATCTCATTGAGCTTGTCACCACTAATATACCTCTACATTTAAATATAACATCATTCCAATTATCACTCATTTCAAAGTTATCACTATGAGAAGTTGTTGGCCTATCATCTTTTGGAAAAGCTTAAAACATATACTTTGTCCTCAGATAGCAAGATTGACCTAAACAATAGTTGTCCATAAAAAAAGAGATATCTCTCTATCTTGTTTGATGGAAACTGTAAAAATTTACGAAAACTACTTTTGACGAAGCCTTGTATATGACTAAAAAACCACTCTCTGTCTTACAAATGCATACTTTGTACCTTATGCTCTATTTCTTTGATACTCTACCCCTCTAAGAACCTTGTACATTTTTCACCATAAACCTCTTCCTATATAAGTTTTGGAATTTCATAAGTATCATAGTGCCAAAACCAATGTTAGATATATTTCACCAAAAATCATAATTAGATGCTTATTGCTTCCACAATCACATATTTCTTTCTTCCCTACAAGTTAAAAGGACTTGGACTATTCTTGTTGAAGAGCCATCTTAAAACCATTGTTCAAATTGTCTCCTTAGAAACTCGAATTTTATCCACACATAAACCAAGTAATTTCATTTGAGACCATATTGGATACCAAGATAGTTGTTGGGTTCAAAGGAAGTGATCCCTATAAATATTTTCGAAGGCCAAAAAGAATGGAGGTATACATATATTTGTGTGGATAATGGTTCAATGCAACTTCAAGATGGGGGACATATTGATGGTTTTTAGTCTTCGTGAGAAGCACTCTCACTAATATTGTGGTTTTATTGGTAAAATTTTAATATCCTCTTCAAAGTTCTTAATTGGATTTGTTTGAAAAATATTGTATAAGCTACATGACTTCTGAAGAGTCCCATGCTTCTAAAATTGTGTTGCAAATTTGTATACAAGAGCCGCAAAAATGTAAATAAGGGGCATTGTAAGTTTGAAGGCATTACCATTGCCTAAGCTCAAGATAACTCATTTCCATTCCAAGTCAACACCTACAGGAATTATGAGCCATTTATGAGGAAGGTTGCAATTTAGATTTGAATGAAAATAAGTATGGGTTTCAAATGGTGTCATCACAAAAGCATTCAAAGATGAAGATAGAGGGCATATAATTGATCTTCGGAGCATTCAGGCTAGCTAGTGGGATACATTAATTCAAGCTCAAGCTAGAGGTAAGGCTATAAAATTTTGGCTACATATTTATGAAAAATATTGCTACAGGAATTATTCTTAGAAATCTTGTATGTAAGCCTGAATATTCAAAATTAGTTTTCTTTGATTGTTTGCAAAATTATGAGCCAATCTGTAGTTTCACAATATGATGAATACACTAGGAAATGGGATTAATTTATTTGCTACTTTTCCGTATTGTGGTATGGTTTTGGAGTTGAAGGGTTTCCTTGTGTTTATACTTGTGACTAATACTTGATGCTACTAAGAGGACTATTTTCTGCATCACAGTAGATACAATATTGAGGTTGTGTATGATCCATCACTCAAGTGCACGAGTTGGAATTTCATTTTGATCATGTGGGGAGGGAAATCACAAATGTGCAACACCTTTCAAGGGTTTAAGAGGTATCTTTACAATTTCAATTTGGAAGACCTGGTTCTTCTGAGCTTTATTCCATACAACTTACAAAACTCCACCATTTTAAAACCATTTACAAATTACAAAACCTGCAGCAGATGATTTGCTTATATCTTGAAATACATGAACCGGGTTTTCTTTATTTCTGGTGAGGAGAAGCATGTAAGTATAATGTGTATGCCTACACAATTTCTCAAAAACCCAGGTTATATTTTGTGAGAAATTTACAATTTATCAGATCTATAGAAGCCTTGAATTCAGTGCATAAAACAATTTTTCCTAAGTTTGTTTCACTGAGAGGAAGCTAGAAGATAGATGATGAGGTATTAGGGTCTCTTATTTAAATAAGAGAAGCCTCACTGGTGTCTTAAAAAAAGTATATTTCCAGGATCCAAGAGTTTTATTCCACTAAATTCCTTTGGTAAAGAATATATTCATTCCTACAACATACAATTTTCAATAAGCTATAGGATATTTTATAACTCAGAAAATTGACTATGAAAATGCTTCAATATTGACTACAATGAGGTCTACTACTTATAAGAATTACTCAAAGACCCACATGAACTTGGGGCATACCCTTGCCACTATAAGACAGACCTACTTATTCTTACAACATTGTACTTTTTCCTCTTTTACAATTGTATGGTTAGATAATGCCATATCACCCACATATATCATTGCATTACAACAACATTTGTTTTGGACAGAAAAAACTATGGCTTCCACCTTGATTAAACCATATCGATAATCAAACTCATTTGAGATATCATAGAATGGTTTCAATAAAAATTTTATAAAAATGAATAGGGTGAGCATATCATCTTTGCATATTTGGTTACAATGATTGGGTCAATACATAAAAGAGGGATATAAGTTTCATATCAAAGCATGTGGCAACCAAGTATCCTTCCTTACATTTCAAACAACAGTTAAAATGTTGAAAAGGTTTATGGATATATTTAAGATACTGTAAAAAAGAGATAATTCCACTGCTTGGTCAACTCATTCAGGTATCAAGAGTATCTCAAGTGAAAATGGACAAAAGGGTTATGCTCGTTGGTGGATCTAGTCAACAAGAATTGAGCAATCATTGGAAAAGTATTGTCAATATTCTGAACTCTTTGTTGAACACCCTATGTGATAACCATGTACATGCATTATTTAAACTCTTCACACAATATTTCTCATTCATATATGGACAAATTTTTAATATCCTATTGTTGCGGCATGGATACTGCTCTTTTAATAATGGGGAGTACATTAAATCTAGACTTGCAGAGAGGGAAAAATGGATATCTGAAGCATCATAAAATATGCAGGAACATCTTGGGATGAATTAAGATGCATAAGACAAGTTGTTAATTTCTTTTTTATACATCAGAAACACAATAAGTCTTTGGATGAAATTTCACATGATCTATGTTTAGTGTTGAGCATTTGACAATGATACCAGATTGGGAAAGAAATTAATGTATTCCATCAACATAAATCTCAGTTGGACAGTAAAGGAAATTGAAAGGATATTGACAACATAATTGGTTGGTATCCATTAGAAAAGGCATCATTCGACATATCTCCTTACAACTTGGTATAGGATTGCATGAGGGCATGCAACATATCTATTTTGGGGGAGATGATGAGTCACAAAATTACCATATTTTAATATCGTATTTTCCTCGTTTTTAATCCTTTTCCGCTCATCCATAACTCTGTATTATCCTATTATAATTCTCATATACGAGATCCAGGCTTCAAGTGTTTTCCATCACATTTCTTAGTATTTCATTGAATTTTGATTAACATTAGGGAGAATTAACGTATTTTGTATTTACTTTTGGAAGTCATGACTAATGTGTAGAAGATTTGTTGTAGTTTTATAAGTTAATATTTCTCTAAGTCCCCTTTCAAGTTTAGGAAGACAAATTGCTTGGCTCCAGTACACACATTTTATGAATATTTGGCGGAGCTGGCACATAGATGCAGGATGATGGTTCATATCCAAAGATATAGAAGAGGATTATTCTTATCATGGAACCAACACCAGAATATTAGAGGAATTTTTGGGAGATAATTCTACTTGGGAATTTATTAATAAGAATGCCATGAATTTGAGCACCCAATAATCAAGTGAACAAAAAATAGAAGGTATCCAAGATTCCAGTCAAATAATTAATGGAGGAGCCACGAATTTGGTGTTAATTCTATTTGGCTACATTCATAGAAGATGAGATATATTTTTTTAAATGAAAGAGGGAGGATTTCTAGATACCCACATCCGTGTAGATTTTAACCTTGTACAATATTTACTACAAACAAATTTTCAGTAAAAGAACAAAAAATATACAATGGCAAATATAAACATTACAGAGATATTTTTCCCCTGGAAACCCAAACTGGGAAAACCAACATATTCTATATTCATTCATATGATACATTGTTTACAATATAATATACATATAGGAGCCAATGGAATCCAAAACCCTAACCTAATGAACTGGATTAGTCAACAACCCTAATTCCTTAACCGGAAATAGAAAACCATCGAAAAAAACCATGTGCCTAAAAACTACCCAACAATAGACATGAAAATCGAGGCAACATGAAAAATGAGAAAAAATGTGACACGTTTCTCGAGGAAATAATTTTGTTTTCTTGGGGGCACTGCCCCCTGCACCCCCACTTGAGGGGTTGTCTCCCCCTGCACCCCCTCACCCCTCAAACCCCCCTTTGCGCCCAACGCAACATAGACACTCCTACTCGTGAAAAGAATATAACACATACCCAACATTCTCCCACTTGTTGCTTTTTTGTATACAGGGGGTTACAAGGTTACATAGTCAACAATCTAGGGAAACAATGCCCATGGATCCTCTACACCAAGAGAAATTCTCAGTGCTCACAGATTTTGT